>VDFB02325027.1:30162-107662 GCA_007258455.2 Sequoia sempervirens | reverse complement strand
AAGTTCCATTACCAACAAGCTCATGTTATGTTTTCAATAAGGAGAGAGGGAGAGGTAGGGATAGAAAGAGGGAGATATCGAGGGGGGAAGAGCGAGAGATATAGGGATAAGGAGATATAGATTAAGATAGAGATGGAGAAGGAGAAGGGATATGGAGAGAAGGAGAGAAGGAGATGGAAAGATAAAGAGAGATAGATGAGAGGGATAGATAGAGATGGAAGAGATAAATATATAGAGATGGATAGATAGGGAGATAGAAGGATGGATAGAGAGAGGGAGACATGTCTAGAGATAAAGGGGGAGAGAGGAAAATAGAAGTAGAGATGAAGATAGAGGGAGAGAGGAAGAGGAAGAGGGAGAGAAATAGATAGAGAGATACAGGTAGAGGAAGAGATAAATCCAAAGAGAGATAGGGAGATAGAGAGGGAGAGATAGAGAGGACAAGATAGAGGAAGAGGGAAAGGGAGAGAAAGAGAGATATAGATGGTGAGATAGAGTGATAGAAAGATAGAGATATAAAGAGATATAGAGAGGGGAGTAGAGGGAGATAGAGAAAAATAGATAAACAAACAAAGAGAATTAGTGATAGGTAAATACAGATGGAGAGAGGGAGAGAGAAATACGGAGAGATAGAGAAAGGGAGAAAGAAGTGGGGGGAGATAGAGATATATGGGAAGAGAAATAGAGAGAGTTAGAGATATATGGGAAGAGAAAGAGAGAGATAGAGATATATGTGAAGAGAAAGGGAGAGAGAGGTAGACATAGAGATATAGATAGGGGGATATGGAGGGAGTGAGGGAGGGAGAGATGGGGAAAGATAGAGAGGGGGGAGATAGAGAGAGAGGGAGGGAGAGAAAGGGAGAGAGATAGGTAGAGGAGAGACAAAGAAAAGGGGGAGAGAGGGAGAGAGAGGAGGGGGGAGAGGGAGAGATATAGGTAGAAAAGGGAGAGAAAGAAGAGGGGGAGAGGGGGAGTGATATGTAGAGAGGGATAGAGAGAAGAAGATTGGGGAGAGAGGGAGAGATATCTTAATGTATATAGAGGGAGAGGGAGAGACAAAAAGGGGGTGATATAGAGAGATAGAGGATAAAGACAAATATAGAGATATAGATATAGAGTAGGAGAGATGGAGTGAATGAGAGAGGGGGGAGAGGGAGAGAGAGCTCAATAGAGAGGGGAAGAGGGAGTGGCATAGATAGTGGGAGATATAGAGAGATAGAGAGCGACAAGGAGATATATCAATCACCCTTCCTATATCTCTATCTATTCATCTTTATCTCTTTATCTAAATATATTAATTATTAACTAGAATAATTTCATATTTATATTTAATAATTTTTATTATAGAATATAATATATAATAATAATATAACTTATATATACTATTATATATAATAATAAATATAACTATATTATATATGATTTAATCTGTATTATATAAATAAAAATATATTAATTATAAATTATAATTAATCTCATATTTATATTTAATAATTTTTATTATAGAATATAATATATAATAATAATATAACTTATATATACTATTATATATGACTTAATCTGTATTATATAAATAAAAATATATTAATTATTAATTATAATAATTTCATATTTATATTTAATAATTTTTATTATAGAATATAATTACTCCAAAGGAGTGTCTTATTTGAGAATTACCAATCTAATTTTCATGAAATCAATGGTGAAAAGATCATTAAAAGCAATGCAAGTTGGTTATTTAAATCTCGTCCATTGAATGTTTTATAAAGATCAGTGTAACAAGTTAAAAAAAGCAGCGTGTCTTCCCTACTTAAAGTCATTATTACAACGCCCCACTTGCATATGTTTGACGTAAGTAGCACATTTTCTCCAGCATTATAGTTGGGGAGATCTTGTAGCAAAGAACGTGGTCGTCTGGGGATTGGAGGCAACAAAATTTTTTATTACGATGGTGAGTGGAGTGCCATTATCCTCAAATATGTCCGTTTAACTGCTTCTTGTTTGCATATTTTTTCTTTTCATTGATTTCTTCATAGTTACAATTGTTGCTAGTTTAGATGCTTCTTTTTGGTTTTATTCTTATATACTGTGTTGTTTATTGAATGGAGTCATAAGCCAATTGAACTGTGTATAAAAAGTTGTGATGGAAAGGTGCAGGCTATAACAACTATCTTCAAACAAGCTTTTGTGAAGGTTACTCTAAGTGGAATTCATTTTGATTGGAAAAATTGTTCATTAGATAAGATTTCCCCTGAGCACCTTACCTTTATTCAGTTGCAACAGATGCTTGTAGGTGTATGCTTGAGGCAGTTACAACGTAAGGAAAAAATAAGTAATCTTACCACGAGGGAGTCACTCAAATGTATTTTTTGTTGGTGATATAGTTTTAGCTCCTAAACCAATTTGGTAATCAGTCAAGTTCTATGCTTTGCTTGGAGACGTTTGTTGAATATTCTAAGGTAGTTGTGAATGTGTAAAAAATGAATGTATTGCTTGGTCATGGTTGCCAAAATGAACCTCCTTGTTCATTAATCCTTTTGGTACTTGACTCTCCATAGCTAACCAATGACAATGGATAATGTTGAAATTTTAAAAAAGCTCCCATCTTGAAATATTGGTGATCTCCTACTAGCTAGGAAAGCATGATTGTGGCTACATCCTAGTAGAAGGGCATATCTACTATTCTTCTTGCCTTTGCTCTTTCCAATAATAAAAGACTAGAGATTGTGTTTGGAAGCTTTATAGGGAGCAAGAAAGTGGGTGAATGATTCCATTGATAGAGTGGTCCTCTTGCACTCTTCCATGTTATCAAATAGATAAACACATCCTAGATATTAGAGACCAAGGCATGGTCCTTGCTAGAAAATGGATGGTAAATGTAATGGTTGGGGATGCTCCTTTACAAATCTTACTTTCCACAAAATTCTAACTGTCGAAAGGATCAGTGATATACAAGAGAATTTTGCTCCCTAGAAATCCATAATTGACCATCTTCACCACCTTTTTGAGGGATCACCAATGTAAAGGATTTAGCATTTATTCCTATATAGAGATTCCTCCCTATGTTGCCAACATGGCCTTGTACCTTTTATTTTCATCAAAAGATTGGCAAGGAAATGGTTTTTTTATTGGGTAAAATTTTGAACCAATAGTTGCAACAATGGCACATGTGGCGAGAATTAAATTAAGGTCAAAAGCAAGCAGTACAACCAAATCAATATATAAAAGAATTTTTGAATGATGTTTTTTCAAGTTGCAAGTTCTATGGTCAAGTCCTTATTGTAGGGAGTTGAATTCGAGTAACAAGAACTCTTTGGATAGCTATGGCACTAAATACTTGTATGATTGAGTGAGACATGCCACTTCTATCAAGCATGAATTGGAGTAACAAGAACTCTTTTAGGGGGCACTTAAATCAAAAGTCATAATTGCATGCATCTATAAAGATGTAAATTCTTTGTTTCTTGAGAAAAGGCACCTGCTAGCTTCTTTTAGCTTTTACATGACAACATTATCCAAGTAACACTGTTTCTTGAGTAGCATAGCTTCTTTGTTATGTGGTTTAATATAAGATGCATACACAATTGAACAAAAGAAAACCCAAAATATAAGTGTAACTATAGCAATTGATATTAAGCATAAAGATATCACTCTAGTTGAGAGTCATAGCTCAAAATACATTATCTTATCTCTTCACTGATGACATAGAGATTGTTAGTGTGGAAAATCACATCAATTTATTAAGATCTCATTCAACTATTCAAAATTTGTAGGGAAATAGATACAAAGATTTTCTTAAAAGGAATTTTCTAATGTGTCTAGAAGCGTGTTCAACAATGAAGAATGTGTACCAAACTATCTCTTTGAAGATTCTTGGTGATAGTTCTAAAACAAATCAACACAATATTTTTATTTGGATTGGTAAATATTACAATGCACGTATTCTCAATCAAGTTAGATCATGAACATCATTAAGCAAAATTTCATTTACAAAATATATTAGTTGGAAGTTGGAGTTCATTTCCACAAAGCTTTCAAAAGCACTTCTATGAAATGCAACCTATCAAGGCAACACATTGTGTTTGGAGTTGATATAATCTTCTGCAAGGTGTTTTATCTCAATTGTATAAGGTGCAAGGTTTGATGGGTTTATATGAGGCAATAGTATCTAACTTTCCCAGTGAGATAGCAACCTTTGAGGTGTAATGTAATGTTTAGATGGACTGCTTGTTTAAATTAATATGAATTGGAATCTCTTAGGTGAGTTGCCTCTTTGTTTTTGCAACCCAAGTTTTGTGATGGTCTGAACAAGAAATAACTTTATCTCTATTTCTCTAAGTATGGAAAATCACTCCTTGAAAAGCCATGTTTGATCCTCTTAGTCTTGTTTCTCATAGATTCTATTTCTCTATTCATCATGCTGCATTGCCTTGATGTGTTGTTTTAATAAAATCTTTTAGTTATGATGTCTACTTTGAAAGTCTCATATAATTTGTTTCATCGCAATCAAATCCTGCAAAATCATAGACTGTTTACAACTCCTCCAATGAAATTGTTGTACTTAAAATATGCTCTTAAATTTCCAATTAGAAATTGTAGCCAATTTTTTAAAGCCTCAGCCATACTTTGAACTTTATGCAAGTAGCAAAGCAACAACACCCTTTCTTTTGTATATGCCGCTGGGGTAGCCAACAATCACTAATCACAACACCTCTGTACAAAATTGTGATATTGCTTACTACTAATTGAACTTGCACAAATGTATGCAAAACAATAGATCAACATTTTCCCTAATTGAACATTCACACCTCTTCGGCATACCCATTGCACACCAAGAGAAATTGCTAGTATATAATAATAATATAGCTTATATATACTATTATATATAATAATTAATATAATTATATTATATATGATTTAATCTGTATTATATAATATATATATATATATATATATTAGTTATATTTTGTATTATATTTATATATATTTTTTATTATATAAAAATATAAAAAATTATTAATTGTAATAATTTTATATATGTATTTAATGATTTTGTTAAAGAATATAATATACAATAATAATAAGTAGTAATAATATAATTATATTATTTATAATTTATTTTTTATTATATAGAATATACATTATATATTAATTATATTGATATATACTTAATTACGTAGGGTAAAGGATGTTGTAATGTTAAAACCTAAATGTGCTCATTATTAAGATCTAGGCCGTACTTTTCATTTTAATAAACATACTCTAAAACCCTCCTTAAAACCTTATTTTCATGCCGCAGCTCGCCAAATTGGAGAAGTGACAGATCAATACCAAAAAGGAAGAGTTTGGAGGAGCAAAAACCAATAGCAATGGGAAAAGCAGCAAAAAACAAAAAGCAAAAAAAGCCTAAAAAATGACAAAAAATGATGAAAAATGATGAATGACTGACATTCGTTTAATCCTCTTTGCATTGATACGAACGTTGAATAAATATCTTTGCTGCCGAAAGTCCTTTTTTGCCTCCATTTTAATAAAATATATTGTTTGTGAAAATTATCGGTGAATAAAACCCGTGGAACCGTAAAAAACAATAAACTTTCGTGGTGGGAAAAATCAATGGTTGTCGTGCTTCAACTACCTTGCCAGGGTTATCAAGGTTTGTCGGCTGTCCATGGAAAATGAAATGAAATGAAATATTTTAATGACGTCCACGAGGCCAAAGAAGCCTATGGGACCCAAGAGTAGCATAGGAACCACCCACAACAAAGCCCTAGACAAAATGGAGGCTCTGTTCAAGATCAACCCTTTTGCAGTGAATTTTGATGATGAAGTTTGCAGTTTTGTCCAATCTTGATTCTTCAAACAAGGTATTTAAATTGTCAACCTGCATCATATCCCCATAGTTGGCCTGGATGTCTTTATATGTTGAGCATTCTATGATAAAGTTCCATTCCATCTCCACCATACCCTTGTTACAAAAATGAAATATTCTATTTTCCCACTCCTCTTTAGGAACCACCCACCTACCCGTTTCACACCTAAGATGATGTGAACTAGTTCACAATTGAGCTATTTGATATTTGCTCCTATGTAGGCCTTTTCTTCATGGTACGTCGTGGGATTGAATTCTTTGATATAATAATCATTTTCACGCCCTGTTTTTTTCATCCATATAGCATAATTAAATTTTTCTCTCACATAATTTTTTATTTCTCCATTTGTGTTTGGACACTCATGCATCACAACATCCCATTTCTTCATCCATTTGATATTAAGTTTCATCCATGTGTTCTTTCTTCTAGTTAGCTCCTCCTTCAAAATTAGCTTAGGCCATCGATGGTCCTCCATATTCTAAACCTTCTTTAGGTAGCTTAATAACCGGGTCATCGCTGAGGCCTCCAAGGGAAAAGTACCGGTCTCAGCCAATAAAATTTCATAAGGCACTGCAGTCTTAAGCTTGAGGCTACATATAATTAGATGTTTTTGTATCCTTTCCACTTGTCTCCATTTCTGATCTGACATGATGCTACCCCAAATTTCACACCCATAGAGAATTACTGAAGTAACAAGAAGACCAAAAAGTGTTCTTTTAGTTTTCCAATCCCATAATTCTGCATTTCTACATCTATTTTGCAAAGAGTACAACGCTTTCCAGCCTCCTTGAATTCTTTTTGCTCTACATGTTTCCCAACTAAGTTTGTTGTGAAAATCAAGCCCAAGGTACTTGTACTCGTCCACTATTTCCAGTGGCTTTCCTTCAAAGAGAAATTCAATCTGTTGTTTTTTCTTCGTAGTGAGAAGATAATTATTTTGGTTTTGGTAGTGTTCACTTGCATCTTGACCTCTTGACAAAACGTTTCAAGAGCCTTCAAATGTTTTCTCAAATCAAGTGCAGTTTTAGCAATTGATATGAGGTCATCAGCATATAAGAGTAATTTTATTACAAAGTTGGCCAAATGAATGCCTTCCCCACCAACTTTGTCAATCCATTCTTCCAGCTTATCAATGTAAATCCCAAATACCGTTGGGGAGAGTGGCAACCTTGTTTGACACCAATGTCACTGCCAAAGCATTTTGACATACCATCATTGGTTTTGATTTTAGCTTTGACCTGCTCGTAGAACCTATGAACAACTGCCCTAAGCTCATGCATAACTCTCAAATTCTCCATTCTCTTCCATAGCTTGCCCTGAGGGACTGTGTCAAAGGCTTTTTTAAAATCAACAAAGCAGCAATAGGCTTCATCTCCTTGAATGTCCCAAATTTCTTCAATAAAAAATCTAAGGGTAGCTCCATGATCAATAGTGGATTGTTTGGGCCTAAAACTAGCTCGTCCTTTTGCTCTTTTCCCCTCTTTTTTAGCCCAGCTACTAATCCCGTGCTCAATCATGCTTCCAAAAAGTTTCCCCATAAGAGGGTTAATCATAATAGTTTGGTAGTTTGATGGGTTATTTATGTCACCATTTTTGTGCAAGGGGATAACAACACTAGTGGTTCATCCTTCCGGGAAGCCTTCTTGAATGACCCTATTGAAAATGCTCTTAATACAAGGTGCAAGGACCTCAATACCCCACTTTAAATGCTCTACTTGCAGCCCATCAATATCCTGTGCTTTCCCTCCTGCCAACCTTCTTATGCCTTGACTGATATCCTCTACGGTGAAAAGTTTGGTGGTTGCCTTGATTATTGGGGGTCTATGTTTATCCTGCTCACGCTCATAAAGAAGTTTTGCATAGTCTAGCCATTGTGAGCTTGTAATATTATTTTCCATTTGTTTTCTTTTTTGTTGTAGCTCCTTCCAAAATTTTTTGGGGTTGTTCTTTCCAAGGGTAATCAACTCCATTCTTCTATCACTTAAATACTTTTCTTTTTTACTTTGTATCATCCTTTCATACTCTTTCCTGTTTTCTATTGTCATTCCCCCTCATGGAGCTTCCTTTTTGTTAACTTGCACTCCTCATCGAACCACGGGTTTGCCGGAAAAGTATTTGTACTACCTCTCTTGGGTCTAGACCTCTTGCACTCACCCAAAGCTTTGTGTACTAGAGGAATCAATGTGTTCTTGTTTATTGAGTGCATCTTTATGTAAGCTGATTTTTTTTCAAATTATCTTGAGAAGTTCGTTCCCAAAGTTGATGGTTCTCTTCTTCCAGCCATAGCGGATCATGTTTCTCGTTATCTTGACTTTTCAAGTTAAGAGCTTGGATGCTAGCTGTCCTAGCATTAAAATCACCTATTAATATAACTTCCCCCAATGTGTTAAACACCAAAATGTCCTTTTTTAGAGATCCAAAGGGGTCCTCACGATCTAGACTCCTTTTCTTATATGATTTGGAGCCTTTTGGGGTGAAGTAGCAAGCAACCAATCTAATTGTAGTATGATTTTCTGTTATTTTTAGCCATATGTACTGTTTGTTTGGATCTTCTTTCTCCACTTTTATAGTTTTGTCCCATGATTATTTTATTAGGGCTGCAACTCCACCATGCCCTTTGCCATTTTTTGTTCTCTCATTCCAAATTGAGGCCTTTTTATATCCTTCAAAATTAAGAATTTTACACCCTTCATGCTCATGAGTCTCAGTAAGAATGATAGTCTTTTCCTGCTGCTATGGGCCTTAAACCAGGTCCTCTTCTCCAAGGATAACCTTTGCAGTTCCAACTTATTATAGATAAATATTATTGGGGGGCCCCGAGTTCCTATTTTTGGTGTGTAACTCTATCACTAACTTGGGCCTTACCATTTTGCAACCAAGCCCATTTACCTTCACTTCTTGCTGTTTTTACCTTTTCCCACTCTTTTCGTCTTTCTTCTTGCTGTGTTATGGTTAGGTCCTCATCAAGGTAAATTTGTGTACCTTTAAGGAACCTCTTGTTCCTTAGTAGCACACTTTTGTCCTCAAGTTTCTCCAAAGTAACTCTTACATGCCTATTTTTACCACCTTCCGTCCATTTTCCAATCCTGTTTGCTTGCTAAATAACTCCTGACCACTGAAGTTCATCCTTAAAGAAATCCCTTGCCAACTCTTTTGTGGTTTCTTTCTCATCGTAATCTTTTAGCCCTTTAACAATGACATTCATAGTCCTATCATTTCTGTCCTTTTCTTCTCTTAACTGCCTTCTAACTTGCTTTTCTATATCATCTCTGTGTATCCGATGGTCCTCTTACTACTTGAGCCCAAGATTTGGCCTCTTCCAATTGTTCCCTTAGCTGCTCTTCTTTTATCTTCATGCTGCCCATTACTGATTGTATTTCCTTTAATTGTGAATTACTGCTTTCAACTACCTCTTTTGGCTTGCTTGTGCCTGCTACGTCCATTTGAATTAAAACTTGCCTTATCGATAATACTTCTTGCTCCCCTTTTGCCATGGAAATTTGCAGTTTGTTTATCTGTTCTTTGAGCAAATTGTTCTCCCTTGTTAATTGCCAATTGACTTCTATGACTTCTTTCACTTTGGTGTCTTCATATTGCCCTCTTGTTTCCAAGGATTGGAGTCTCTTCTTCATGTCCATTAGCTCATTGACGTATAAATTTGAGGAGAAAACGAGCTCGTGAAGCTCAAATAGAGATATGCCGAATAATGAATAAACATACTCTAAACCCTCATTAAAACCTTATTTTCAGGCCGCAGCTCGCCAAATTGGAGAAGTGACAACTCAATACAAACGAGGAAGAGTTTGGAGGAGTGAAAACCAATAGAGGTGGGGAAAGAAGCAAAAAAAAATGACAAAAAACAGTCGAGAAAATGACGAAAAATGATGAACGGTTGACATTCGTTTAATCCTCTTTGCATTGATACGGACGCTAAATAAATGTCTCTGCTACTGAAAGTATTTTTCTGCCTCCATTTTAATTAAATATATTGTCTGCGAAAATAATCGGTGAATAAAACTCGTGGAACGTCAAAAATAATAAACTTCCACGGTGAGAAAAAATCAACGGTTGTGGATGCTTCAATTACCTTGCAACTGTTATCAAGATTTGTCGGCCGTCCACGAAGAAAACGAGCTCGCGAAACTCAAATACATAATAAAAATGCCACAATCAATGCACGTTGGGAGATATGTGACGGTGCTTCTCAAAACGACGGCGCCAATTTGCTTTCTGTACGCTCTTCACCGAATGCTGTCAACGTTTCCGTGCGTTTATTTGCCACCTGGTCTGCCTCCGCATATCCCAGTGCTGTCATCGTTTTCGTGCGTTTGTCTGCCTTTCGTGTCCTCTGTATCGCCTACTTTTAATAGTCCGCCTTTCTGAAATGTAAAGAGTTGTCCAGCTCTGTGGAAATCGCTATGTAAGGAGAGAATTAATTTTAAACTAAGTTCTCCCTGTCTCTCGGTTCTGGATTGTATAGTATGAGACCGCAGGGCTATATTTTATTATGACCATCCTTTCATTTTGTACAGCTAAATCTCTTCATCACTGATGTATGGAAAAAACATAATAAAACGGCTACAGATGCATGCGAAATAAATCTCGATTGCAGGCTGCGGTATTAATTATAACAAATATATTTTCGTTTTTCTAATTAAATTATTCTTCACTAGAACCTTTCATTCTGAGGTATGTTCTTCTTTAACTTTGTTTTCAATTTTAAACTGGAGTTTAATTCTTTGTTGCTTTTGGGGTTTTTGATTCTCAGTTGAATGAGAGCGGATGGCACAAAGCATATGAGTGGCAGGTAAGTATATGTCTGAAATTTTAATCTTTGCTTAGGCTATGAATCTTTATAGTGTTTAAACAAATTCATTCTGTCCTGTTTGTTCTCGTTTTGGTAAAGTACCCATGCCAATGCATACATCCGTACTAGTTGTAGACTTATCTTGGCATAAGCGGAGGATGGTGGCAGGGGTTACAGGATTCACCTTTAAACCTCCCAATTTCATTTGCTTGCCGAATTTTATATGCAACTAAATCAACCTGCAAAATAAGAGCCAATCAATCTGGCTGCCGACTTTTTATTGACAGTGACGAAGGTATTCAGAACGATCATCATCTACTGCAGCTCCTTATGTCTGGTACATCTGCTTTGGCTTACTGTAAATCTCTTCACCGCAACCAGCTCCTGCACCACAAATTTAATCTCTTGTATCTTCAATGCCTCTCCTCGCTCGTTGATTACATTGTTTCTTCTCGGTAGTTTGACAATCAACATTATTGGTATGAGTTTTCCACAGTCCATTGAAGATAGATAAAATGCTTTTGGATTTGACTGTGTATATTTTTTTCCTTCGACGTTTCAACATTATGTAATTTCTGCCCATCTTTTAGCGGACAAGGCTTTATTCTCCAAGAGGGAAACTCTAGAAGTAACACATTCGACCCTCGTGTTACACTTTGGATGTTAAGAACTCAATAGGTTTTTGTTTGTGCTCTTCTTCTGGCAGACGTCCATTTGGTTCTAAAATGTCCTCCCATGTCTTCAAAAAATAATCATAGGTGCACCCTGTTGTTGTAGAAACCTAAGTATCTTTTCGGTCATTACTGGGACAGCGAGGTGTCCTCGACTTCACCCATCAAATAAAATCCCCGGCTGTGCCCTTCTCCACTGTCTCCGAAAAGTTAGAAAAACGGTTAAGAAAATCTCAGCTTCTCTTAGTTCAAATATTAATTCTTATGTAGTTTTTTAATAGCTGTCCCCAAAACTTGGGAATATTTTGCCATCCTGAAACTGTGTCCGATTCCCCCGTCCTAGAAAAATTGCAAAAATCCCCTCTCTGTTATCCTTTGCTGGATGTACTTACCCTGTTACAAAGCTCTTGCTTTGCTACATGCTGGGAGTATGTTTCCAAAGGTTAGTAGCTGATCAAGTTGGACAATTGTTTGTTGATTTTGATGAAGCATTCTCGATGCCTTATTAGATTACTCATGTCTTTCGTCAGTTGCAATGATTGCGTTCGAGGAGATGCAACAACTTTCAGATCATCTAACAAATTCCTGCACTTGGCATACATGTTGCTTAGCTTAATTGAAAATTTGTTCAACTGCACGTAGTAAGTGTATCTCCTGAGTGACGAATAAGCAGATATGCATTCGGTTTTTTTAACATACCCTGTTAAAATTGCAAGGCCAAGCTATGTTCCATGGTGTTTATGGAACATAATCGTCAGGAATGTTTTTTAAGGAATGGAATGGACAGGAGGCTTCAATAATTTAGAGGTGAGACAGCACGGCAATTAAAAAACTTGGAAAATTTAAAAATAGAAGAAATTTAAATTATTCATATTATAAGGCATTCATCATATTCATTATATAAGTATATTACAGAACATTAGAGTTGAATTGAGAATTCACATGAGAGAACATACAATTTAACAAAATTTCAATGAAAATATATAACAAAGAGAAGAGAAGGCCCAAAGGCTACAACTATAAAATGAAAAAAATGTTGAAATACAACCTAGCAACTAGATCTATTGCTGTTGTGCCCAATTTTTATCTGCATCAAAATCGGAGTTTGAGTTTGGCTCATTGCAGATATGAGATATTTGCTCATTCAATGGTACCCCTACTAATCTATTCCATGTTGCGTCCTTGCCAACCCAACATGCTGCTGGAGTCTAACGATAATCAAAAGCTAGTGTATATTAAAGTCACAAGGCACCATGTGTGGCCACCAACTTCTCTAGCAAGGAATCTGCTCATTGATAAAATCAGAGTTGGCAAGGAATCGGCTAGCAGCCAGAACAGTCAAGCAAATCCAACCGGAAACCTCTGCAAACAGGCTGCAGAACTTCTACCTGAAAAGTCACACTCTAGAACAGTAGTAAAGTGTAAGGGACACATCCCACCAAATGTATATTTGTATACGATAAGATATATTGTAAGAGAGAAAGAGATAGAAGAGTAATAATAACTAATAGATGAAAGGATAAGGAAGAAGATAAGAAGTATGATATATGTAAAGAGATTGTAAAGAGGGCCAGAACCCTAACCTATGCACATGATGAACAAACCATTAATATATTAATATATCCAGACTTATATCTAACATGTGTTATGGTCTAAGGGAATCAACTTTTTGTATATCTCATTCTGTTAACTAGTTTATGCTCTGTCTGAACTAATTCTCTACTCGTCTTGTATGACTGAGTTTGGGGTATAAATGCAACACAGAAAAATTACTTGGGGCTCAGATTTTTTTCTCCCAATTTTTCTCGCTAACAAAGCGCTATGTGGATCAATTCCTCTCTTTGTTAGGGGAACTAACAACTTGTGAAGGGAGGTGAGTGA
Organism: Sequoia sempervirens; assembly: GCA_007258455.2. Taxonomy (NCBI): domain Eukaryota; kingdom Viridiplantae; phylum Streptophyta; class Pinopsida; order Cupressales; family Cupressaceae; genus Sequoia; species Sequoia sempervirens. The sequence continues at coordinate 94,430 of VDFB02325027.1, read as the reverse complement.
CAATCATATTCAATTCCATTCTATCCTTACCATGCTATGTCTATGTCTACTATTTGATAGAGTTGGTTTGAGCTAATGTAGCCCTTCATGTCTTAGCCTCTTGTTTATTGAAATTTGGATCCCAAAGATTGACAAAAGTGATCCATTGTTGTTGAAGTTTGGATGCCTCTGCAATGTTCTAATTTTTCAAAGGGTCTTCATAAACCCTTATTTCAACTCTTCCTCCATAGGAGGTGCTTTCCCAACCCTTGGTACATGCCATTTGGGATTTAAAACATAGGTTGCTACATGAAATAGGGGTGTTCATATTGTTCCACTATTGTTTCACAATGTGCTTGATGTGCTCCTCATATAATCCCAAATTAGGATCCTTGCTATGAATTGCTTGCTTTATTTGGTCAAGCATGTTGTCAAATGTTTCACAAATCTCTCTAGGCAAGGAGAGGTTGTATGAGTATACCTAATAATCACTTGCTATTGAGTGAGATGAAAGTGCAAATGTATTTGCAAACCAAAATTTGAAAAAAAAAACAAACTTAAATGAGAAAGATGAGTGTTAGAATTTTCATAATTAAGAAAAATAAAAATTATGACACTATTAACTTATTATCTCATAGTGGACCACCAATGATCATCAAGGATCTTTTGCTTCACTCTCATCCCTTCATTTGTCTTGGCCTTTGCACATTTTACTTCACTCAACATTAATCGTTAACAATTTGTAGAGGCATTTACACCTCAAGCATCCTCTCTAGCAAGATGAAATAGCTATCGTACTAGCTTGTGTAGGTTTGACAAATTCTTTCCTTGAAAAGTGTTGAAGAGAGCAAATGAGGTGTGGTGGTCGTAAATGAACATCTATATGTCTAGTTTTTGCTGCCACTATCTGCACCTAATCTATCTTTCCAATGTCTTTACAAACACAAGTTTAGTTGGTCACAACTTATACAACATTTTTAGGCCCCAACCTCCTCTATGACCTCTCTCAAAATATGAAATTGAAATTCTCCATCATTGCACTTCCATGAGCAATCAACAACTTAAAAGAGATAGCTGTATATGTAACTATGATACTGATAAGTGACTGATGCCTAATATTTGACCACCTATTTATGATTATTGAGCAACTTGTCCTTAGCCAGTTTTGTCTCATCTCCTCCATCATCTAACTTGCCTTTGAATGCTATCTATCAAGGAGAGTGGTACATAGTCTATGTTGTCCAGGGGGCATATGAAGAACCAATGTCCTCCATCAACAAGCTCGCCTTCAAATATTGTCCATCAAGTAGAGTGGGTTGCAATCTATATTGTCCAAGGGGCATATGAGGAACCAATGTTGTATGTCTTATTCAACATGTCAAATGAAATAGGTAGATTGTGTCGTATGGTTGTATGGAGTGGGATTGCATGGGCATAACAAAATTGGCAATTGTAATATGTTAGACTTTTAGCACATGATATGCACTGCTTTGTAAAATACCCTTCCGGAATGTATAAGATTTTTGCTTTTGTTTCAGTTTATCAGACTTTGTTTAATCAAGCATGGAAGATATGATTCATGGAATATTGGCATTCATTAATGAAAACAAGAAACATGTATAGCTGCTAGAAGCTTAAGAGATTCTATTGTAATTCCTTAACTGCAGATCATATGAACGATGTTCAAATATCTAGTGACTGCAACTGTAGTAAGGTGATGAGCTCTTCACCGTAGACCCTTCTCTGCACTACTAACATGACACAGTGATATTAGGGACTCATACAGAAATCTGATAAGCTTTTTTCTGAGCATAAAGAAGTTGTAATACATGAACAGCAATTTCTACATATAGGTAGATTTACTCTTAACAGTTCAGGGTATATTTTTGGGCTTTCAAATATAGATTTCTCAGTAAGTATATTTCCAAAAACACCTTACAGCTATGCACAAACAGAAATGATAAATTTCAGGCCAGGATTTATATTCACAGCAATCTTCCAAGATTTTTCTAACAACTCTTAACTCATTCATTCACATATGCAGCCGTTCCATCCGTTAAAGACAATGTCAGTGCATTTCTAGCACCCAGCTATGACAAGACATCTTGCAGCACTAAAGAAATACATAGAAAGATCACTCTGACTGTAACAACATGTATGGGATGCAGTTTCTGTAATTATAATGACTGATGATTACTTCTTATAGCCTCATTTACAAAGGTACAAAATAGGTTCTTGCTATGACATCGGGAAACAACTACAGGTTCTAAGACATAGATTTCAATGCAAATAAAGAGCTCAGACCTGAAGTATTTTATTGACCACGAACTGAGCAAGAGGTCACTGTTTAGCAATGTCCAGACCAGCAGTGACTGTAATACATTCTTTGGACATTCATTTCTTCTAAATGATGCGTCCAACCTTCTTAACCACAGACGTCACTCCCAAATGCCCTTAGCTTGAAACTCGAGTTAGATTTCTAGCTAAATATGAGGCGCATTAACTCAGAAAAACACGTCCTATGTAGTTTGTTGTAGACTCACCAATAATTTGTAGAAAAACACGTTTTTCCTTGCTCTGCTCCATTTCCTCAATGAAAATGGCTTATAACTAATTTCTCTAATGAATCTCCATGGACCTGGGGCTCAGATACTGAATGGCGCATTTCCTTGCACATTATCCTCTTAAAAATTGTTGTAAAGAAGCTGCAAAATCTCCGAAAGGTAGATAATCACGAAGTTACAAAAATAAGCTTGTTTCCTCTTACCACTCTTCAGCTGTGCCAAGCTAGGAGTGATGTTTCACACTCGAAACAATGGCTAGGGTTTTCCAAACTGAACCAGGAGGCTCGAGCTTTCCTGTGAAGAAATTGTTCATTTTAAAAGTGTCAATCAAAAGAGACTTCCTTTCTTTTTGTATTTCCTCCTTCAAAAATAAAGTGACTTTTTATATAGTTTCTTTATTGAAATATTTCCATGGGTCACTTTAATAAAATTTCATAAAGTCACTTTACAAAATTGATTTAATTAATTACTCATATCACCATAAATAATTAAGTGAAACTTTTGTAATAGATAAGTAATTAAATAAATGATTCCATGTTTCCAACGCTTGCCTTTGGGAATTAGAAAGGAAAAGTGACGTTCCGTGTGACTAGCGAGAAGGGGACATTACAGTTCTCCCTTCCCGAAATTGCTTGTCCCCAAGCAATTGCAAACTTGGGTGCTAAAGAATCTGCTCATTCTCCCAGGTGGCATCCTCTACTAGCAAATCTCTCTATCTCACCAAATACTCCACCACCCTATTCCTCAACTTCTTCTCCCGGGTATCTATAATCTCCTTAGGGACTAAGACCAAATGTCACTCCTCATCCAAGGGTGGAAGCTCTGAAGAAGAAATGACCTGCTGACCCATTGCCTTCTTGAGGCACAAAACATGGAATACATTATGAATCTTGCTGCTTTCTGGCAGCTCCAACTCCTATGCTACCTCTCCAATCCGTTTGATGATTCTGTATGGCCCATAAAATCTGGGTTTGAGTATTTTTGCTTTGATCTTCTTAAGAGAAGATTGCCTATAAGGCTGCAAGCGAAGGTATACCAAATCACCAACCTTGAAACTGCACTCAACCCTGTGTCTATCAGCATATGTCTTTTGCTAATTCTGTGCCACCTGCAGGTTATCTTTGAGTGCCCTCAAGATATCCTGGCACTCTTGAACCAGTCCTTGGCTTTGGGAGCCCTGCTCTTACCAAAAACCATCTCCATGAATGAAGGTGCATCGTAACCGTACAAGGCCCTGAAAGGACTCATCCCAATGGACATATGATAAGTGGTATTATAACAATACTCCCCCAAGTGCAACCATTTAATCCATGCCCACTGCTGCCCTACAATCTAGTTGCGCAAGTACCCCTCAATCCATTTGTTCACAATCTCTCTCTGTCCATCTGTCTGAGAGTGATAACGCGTGCTCGAAGTCAACTCAGTACCTGCCAACCTAAATAGCTCCTACTAGAATGCACTCATGAATCTACTATCCCTATCACTGACTATGTATCGGGGTATCCCATGCAATCTAAAAATCTCCCTGAAAAATAACTCAGCCACCTATGGAGCCCTGTACTCAGTCAGAATAGCAAAGAAGTGAGCGTACTTTGTTAACTGATCCACCACCACAAAGATACTATCTCTCCCATGCACCTTAGGTAGACCTGTGATGAAGTCCATAGAAATGCTCTCCCATTTCTACTCGGGGATAGGCAATGGCTGTAGCAATCCGGTTGGATGTGTATGCTTTGACTTGTTTTGCTGACAAGTCACACACTCCCTGATGTGTCTCAATACATCATCCTTAAGGCCCTTCCATGAGAACCTCTCTCTTACTTGTCTATAAGTTTTGAAATAGTCCTGATGGCCTGCTAAGGGAGTGTCATGAGAAGCCTGCAAAATCTTCTCCTTCAGTCTAGGCTTTGGCACCAAGTAAATCCTATCCTTGTAGTAAATCACATCATCCACTACTCGGTACTTGTCATCCTAAATCAGACCATCCATCAAATCACAAGAAAACTTATTTTTGGAGTACTCCACCAACAAGAGGGACTTCCAATCTGCAGAAACCTTTGAAAGTGAGCAAGCTGAAGGTCTCCCGAAGAGGGAGTTTGCCACTACATTCTTCTTCCCCTTCACATACTCTATATCAAAGTCATATGCCTGTATCTTGCTGACCCACTTTTGCTGTCTCTGATTCAAATCCCTCTACTTCAAGAAGGATCTGAGACAATTGTGATCGGTTCTCACCACAAACTTCCCTCCAACTAGATACTGTCTGAATTTCACCAAGGCATGCATAATGGCGAGCATCTCCTTATCGTAGATGGAGTAGAGTCTCTTTGGTCCCCTCATCTTACGGCTCTCAAAAGCTATGGGGTGTTTGTTCTGCATCAACACTACTCCTATGCCCTCACCCGAAGCATCACATTCAAGAACTAATGGTTGTGTGCAGTCTGGAAGTGCCAATACTGGACAACTACTCATCCCCTCCTTGAGCTTATCAAAAGCTTGTCGTGCCTCCTCTAACCAACTGAATGCCCCTCTCTTTGTCAGATCTGTCAATGGTGCTCCCAACTGTGAAAAACCCCTCACAAACCGCCTATAGTAATTGCACAATCCAAAGAAGCCTTGCAACTCTGTGAGTGTCCTAGGTGCTGGCAAATCATGAATCTCCTGAATCTTCTCTTGATGGACCTGCACTCTGTCTGCACTGATCACATACCCCAAATAAAATATCTCACTAAGGCCAAACTCACATTTTGAAGCCTTAGCGTAGAGTGACTGCTCCTCCATGATCATCAAGATCTCATTAAGCTGCCTCAAATGCTCCTCCCAAGTCTTGCTGTATATGAGCAAGTCATCAAAGAACACCAACAAAAATTTACGCAACTGCTTATTGAATATATGATTCATACAAGATTGGAATGTGGTAGGTGCATTTGTCAAACCAAATGGCATGACCAGAAACTCATAGTGCCCATAGTGACAACAAAATGCTGTTTTGTGTATGTCCTGTTCTCTAACTCTGATCTAATGGTACCCTGCACGAAGATCAATCTTCGAAAAGTACACTGCCCCATGAAGTTCATCCAACAACTCATCTATCTTGGGTATCGGGTACCTGTTCTTAATGGTTTTCTTATTGAGAGATTAGTAGTCAATGCACATACACATGGTTCCATCCTTCTTCTTCACCAAGACCACAAAATAAGCGAATAGACTGGAGCTCGGTCTAATGTGTCCCATCTCAAGCAATTCTTTGATTGCTTTCTCGATCTCATCCTTGAATTTCTTAGGATGATGATAGGGGGTAGTGATCACTAGCTTGGACCCTCCTCCAACTCAATGGTATGCTCAAAACCACGATCGGGTGGTCTCCCTGGAGGTATCTCTCCAAAAACCCTATCATGTTTGGCCAATAGCTCCTGAATGTCAACATGATATGGCTGCCCTGAATCTGAAGATTCCTTGGTGGTGATCAAACACTCTGCTGTCCAAGCTATGTCATCATGTCAAAAAATGCTCTTTATGCGTCTAGCAGACACAACCTTGGCTAATCCATTAGCCATGCCTCTAAGCACTACTCGCTGCCCCTCTGCTGTCCTGAACTTAAGTTCCATGGTCTGAAAGTTCTGTGAATATTTCCCTAATGAGTGTAACCATTGAACTCCAAGTATAGCATGAATGTCACCCAAATCCACCACATAGAAGTCATATGTGGTTGTGTAATTGCTCAAAGTAATAGACAACTGTGGGACTTGTTGTGACCTTTTCACACATCACCCCATTCAAAATGTGGACCCCCTAATTTTTGCTCTATTTGGGTCTTTTGGTTTTAGTTTTGGTTGGTTTTACTGCTGTCTCTCTTGGTTCCGTCTATCTTTTCGGGGACGTACCTATCTTGTGCCCATCTAAATGGAAATTTTGGCCAAGTTTGAGAAATTAGGGTTTACATTCTTCAAGCCAGTTTGAAGTTAAATTGAGTGAGCGAATTGAAGTCCGAGCTTGGCATTGCAGTCTAGAGGCTTCCAGTAGATTCCCATCAAATTTTCATTGAATTTTGACAACTTACTATTTTTAGTAAGTGCTCAATTTGGGGCATTTTCTTAACACCGTTGAAATTTTGACTGCTACATCATGCTTAAAGAACTTTAAGCTACCTTCCTGCAAATTTTGAGCTGAATCAGACAACTTGCTATTTTTAGCAAGTATCACCTTTAGGAGCAGATTTTAGGGTTTGCATGTTGGAGTTTTCAACGCATGTCTGGAGAATCTTCCTGGGTTTTCCAAGACCTTCGCGATGGTATAACATGCAAGCCGAGGTGATAACTTTTAGTAATTCTGGCTTCAGGAGCTATTTTTAGGGTTTGCATGCAGGATTTTTCAATGCATGTTAGGATATTCTTTATGGGTTTTTCAAGAGCTTCACAATGATGTGACATGCAAGCAGAGTTGATTACTTTTCACGAACTTACTATTTTTAGCCAGTGCTCGCATGCAGAGTCTAGTTTACAAGGTTTTTTGAGATCTCTCGGGCAGCGTGACATGCAAACTCATCCGACAGTTGATTGGTCACTTTTTCAGATGATTACTATTTTTAGCAGGTTCAATCCAGCAGCCCCCCCAACACTTCAGAATCATGAATAGAGCAACATGCAATAGAAACGGGGCCAAACATATGTCGTTTGAGGTGCATGCAACTCAAATTAGGGTTTCCAACTTCGGGACTTAGAATGAGGGATAAAAAGCCAGAATCTCCAAAAACTGATGTATCCCATTGAGATTAGTATCTTTCAAGGAATCCTCTGGTAAAATTTGAGCACAATCTGAGCACTTACTATTTATAGCAAGTCACTTATGGAATAGGGCTATAAATAGCAGGTCAACACAAGGCACTAGTGTGAATAGGTCAGTTAACTCACAAGGACCCCATGGAGCAAATTTAATGTCAAACAGAGTTGCAGAAGTATGAAAATCAAGGACTTACCAAAAATAGTAAGCAGGGCAAGTAAGGTGTGAACGCCTGAAGAAACTTCTAAGTTTGAAAACAGGCAAGAGAGAAGCTCAAATGCGTCTAGATTGAGGAAGGATGATGAAAAACTTTCTAAGTGTTTGAAAATTCTTGAGCTCACCTCTAAGTGCACCCATGAGCACTGGTGAGTTGGAAAAACATCCAAGGCAAAGATAAAAATTCCTCCTCCACCCCCAAAATGCGCCCAAGGAAGAAGGTGGGTAGAAAAAAAGTTTTCAAGGCATGAAAATTTCCCGACACCCCCTAAATGCGCCTGTAAAGGATCTTACTTATCAGGGCTAGGGGATGCTGAAAGTAAGACTTTAACAATCCTATTCCCACTCCAAAGGCCTGTTCAATATTGTAATTCAGACTTTAACAATCCTATTCCCACTCCAAAGGCCTGTTCAATATTGTAATTCAGAATATACCTGCACCCATTTTGTATACATGGTCCAAATGCCTAAGAGTTAGTTTTAATGTCTAATTTCCAAGCAACAAATATAACACAATTTGCAGAAAGTAAGAATACAGTGAGGGAGTGATGCATCTTATTAGGGGAAAGGAACCATGGCAACCTAAGTAGCCCAAGGCCTACCACCTCCTAATTACCCAATCCCTGTTCCAGGGCCTAAGGGGCTGAAGCCCAGGTGGGAACCCCAACCTTACAACCCAATTCCGAGTCAAGGGCCTAAGGGGCTGTAGGGCCCAATCCCCTTGTTTGGGCCTAAGGGGCTGAGGATGGGGTTTAGGGGCTGAAGCCCAGGTGGGACCCCCAACCTTACAACCCAATCCCGAGTCAAGGGCCTAAGGGGCTGTAGGGCCCAATCCCTTGTCTGGGCCTAAGGGGCTGAGGATGGGGTTTTTAGGCAATCTACTTAAGGCATGATTCACTTCTCTTTATAGGATAACATACTCAGATCAGGCAGTTCATTTACAAGCATCAATTTAACAGTACTGAGTGCCCAAAATATAGTTTTCATACAGAAACCTTTAAATGAAAATAGAACAAGATGCACTTTGAGTTGAGCAATATTCATTTCACTATATTTATAATTAATCTGTTCCTATTTAATAGGTTATAATTCTGAAACAGCAGTGTTGACATTTATATTGGAATCTTTAAATTGTCATAATGCACATAAACAGAATGCAATTCTAAGTTAAGCAATGTCCATATTCCTACAAGCACATTTAGTCTTTCCATATTGCACAGTGACACATCCTGTAGTCCTATAGTTGATATTTATAACAGATATTATCCAACAGAATTACAGTTCTATTATGAATTCTATTATGGTGAACATAAAATCATTCTTCTGGGTGCTGCCACAGGTCTTAGTCCGACTAAATACCAAACCCCTGTCCATGTTCGGGTGTGGTTCTATTTTCCCAGTCCGGTTAAGACAGAATGTCTAGACTTACACATAGGGACGAATGTATTGAGTTATAAATTAAAGGCAAATACATGGGATGGCTGAGCATTCAAACAACAATGATTTGTACAGCATGCACATATCTTTTCTAGAAAACTAAACAGAAAAACTAAGTGAGATTACTCACCATCATGTAGGTTCTATGGCCGTCTCCTGTCGGGTCGCTTCCTGCTCTTCTTTTCCAACTCCTGTCCTCATTCTCCATCGAGCAATCTTATACCTTTCGATGGCCTTCAGTGGGTATGTCACTTGCCTCAGGGAGACGACTCTTTGTGAATAATGCGTTTAATTTAATGTATTTAATGCGTTTCAATCTTCCTTGTTTTCCTTTTTTTCCTTTATTCCATTTAATATATTTATATTGAAGATATTAGATTTATAATATTTATAATTTACTCTTATGTGGAGGTTGCGATATAATCATGTGTTATAGCTAACATTCTATTATTATTTTACATATATATATATTTTCCTTTTAATGACATGTGATGCCCCATAAAAAATAAAAATAACCTTATACAAATATGTTCATGTAGATGTGAAATTTTTTGGTTTCTTCTTTGGGAATATGACAGCGCCCTAGTTCCAAGAGGGTGAAGTGAAAAAGTTTCTAAGACACAAATTGGCAGTAGACCCTCTCAAATGCACCCATCATGAGGCAAGGTGATGAAAAAGTTTTTAAGTGAGGAAGATTTCCTGACCACACCTCAAGTGCACCCTCAAGCAAAGAGGATGGGTAAAATTTTTTCTAAGTCTTGGAAAATGGAAGGAGACCCCTCCAAATGCGCCCTTGCCAGTAGAGGAGGAAGCTAAAAAGTTTCTAAGGCATTGAACTTGTCATCACCACCCTCAACGTGTGCCTAGCTTGTGGAATGGAGTAAAGAAAATTCTAAGTGATTGAAAAATGGAAGCTCACCCTTCAAAATGCGCCCACCTAAGAAGGAGAGATGAGAATAGTGTCTAAGGCATTGAAAGCTAGCAAGAGACCCCTTGAAATGTGCCCAAGGTGGTTTGAAGGCTTGAAAATTTTCTAAGTAACAAAAAATGGGAGCTAAAGGGGTGAAATGCACCCATTAGTGTGTAATGACTTATAAATTTTTCTAAATGTTTGGAATGGAAGTGCTACCAAGCAAACACGCCCTCATAGAGAAGTTGTTTGAAAATATTTTCTAAATGTTTGAAAACGGCAGGAGAAGGGGCCAAATGCGCCCTTGTTGGGGAGATGATGGTGAAAATTTTCTAAGGCATAAACTCATAGTAGACCCATCAAAATGCGCCCTAGGAGAGTCAAGGTGGCATGCAATTTGTTTAAGGGATGTAAAATGGAAGTACCACCCTTGGAGTGCGCCCTCATCAAGATGGAAATAACTTAAAATTTTTCTAAGTGTAAGAAATAGAAGCTTGACCCCTTAAATGCGCCCAAGTCAGAGAGGGCTAGGGAAAAGGTTTCTAAACGTTAAAAATGAAGGTAGATGGTGTAAAACGCTCCCACCGTGAAGCTAGGGTGGATAAAAATTTCCTAAGGGATAAGAAAATAAAAGAAGGGGTCTAAATACGCCTAAAGAAAAGAATATCTAGGGTGGAAAATTTGCCTAAGGTGGAAGTGAAACTACAATCTCCTAAATGTGCCCATGAAGAATGAGTTGATTAGAAGGTTTCTGAGGCATCAAAAATAAAATTGCAAGGTCTCATGTGCACCCAAAGTAACCAGGGGCTGATATCAAGTTTGAAAATTTGTCCAAGTTAGAGAAAATGAAAGCTCAAGCCTTCGAATGCTCCCAAGAAGGAGTTAGTTAAGGGAGAAAAATGAAAGAGAATCACTCTAAATGTGCCCAAGGGGGAATGGATGAAGACATGAAAATTTTCTAAGGCAGGTAATAAAGCAAGAGCCTCCATATGCGCCCTCAAGATGAAGTGTCAAGCTCCTAAAAGAAGTTGGATAGGTTATGTAAATGAAATGGCTAAGGCAAGAGGATGAAAACATCGAAATGACATGCGCCCTAGCTCACAGGTGTTAAATGCGCCTGTCATGAAAAGTTATGAAGGAGGCAAAAGGCTTACTAGAGAAAAATGGTGAACTCTATCAGATCCAGAGATCAACCTTGGAAATCAGAGTATGAAAATTAGGTGAGTGAAGTAGATTTATATTATAAAGTGTTTTGATGCTCTTCTCCTTGCTTGTTTTGCAAGATGAACGTTGAGACCAAGGACTAATGACTTGAGGTGATGGAACAAGGACAAAGGAGTTACGTGTTGGAATTTCTCCATAAAGGTCTCATATGCACCCAACTTAGAAAGGTTGATGGCAAGGAAGAAATGGGCGAGTCCAAGACAAAGATCAGAGTAGAGAAAAAAGATGAAGGCCTAGGCATTAAGGATCATCCTCAAGCACTAAAACTTCCTCAAGGCTAAGGATGAGGAATGAACAAAAGGGCTTCAATGTTAAAGAACGACAACGAGATGGATTAAAGAACATAATAGAGGAACTCTTTGTAGGTGTGAAGTCCTTCTCCAACAACGACCCAACAGGATGTTCTACAACATACTCCGCATAACCAAAGGTGCAATGATAACACGAAGGAAGATCCCCGTCAAATAGCTGAACGTACCTATTGTCACCTAGAAATGCACCCTGTGCGAAGTTATGAGAACTAAGCTTTCTAGTGAAACATTGGATCACTCCAAGGTTGTGGGTCACCTGAGATTGGAGTGAACTTCTGGATAAGGCCGGCTTCCTTTGGTGTCACCTAAAATGCTGATTCTTTCAAGGGAAAGGGATAAGAAGCACATAAATTGAAACTAAACTAAGGTGATGCACCGAAATGACAGGAACAACGAGATACTCAATTTACACTTGAATACTGGAGGTGAACATAAGATTACACATCAAATTCTGCAAGCCTTGCACTAACATTTCACAAATAGGTTTGATTCACACACTTTTCCGGAGAGGAAAGGAAGATTTTCACAGATCAGAATCCATGTGTGACTAAGTGAACACAATTTGTAATCTGTATAATGATACTTTTGCAAAGGAAGGCATGAAACACAGATAAAGTTATGAAGGAATGAAAGAAATTCACAAAAATAACTTGACCATGAACCTGAAATGCACAACACTTTGCAAGAACAAGATGGAATTCTGAATATCAACAGTGATCAAGGTAAGCTTTATATAACATGCTCCCAGTTGAATTACAGAATCCTGCTAGTCTGAGAGAGGACTGCAAAAGGGTCATAGACTTCAGAAAAGCATACATCCGAACTCCCTTACAAGAAGGCGAAAATGCCTTATATACAGAAAAGATCTCGGCCCCTTAGGGCTTACAAAAAATATCGGTCTCAAAAAAAAATCTGCCCTTAGATATTTGATCGAATTTAATGTTGCATCCCTGCGTGTCCCTGTTGTTGGTGTCGGTGAAGAAACATTCTCGAAGAAGTCCCCTGATCTTTCTGCAACCACCGCATTCACTCAGATCCATCGTGTCTTGTTTCTTCGTGAAGCTCCTCGACTGGACGCCTTGAATGCTACTGAGTTCACCGTGATTCGGGTTGCATTCATCCTGTGTTGGCATTCTACGCTCTGACCATACTGCCACGGTTCGTCTCAGCTCCTCATGGTTGGTCGAGCGTTTTCCACGCAGGCTCAATAGGCGGTCAAAGCCCTTTCCGAAAAGAATTGCGTCTCGGCGAGACACTGGAAGTGTCTCACCGATGCGATTATGTGTCTCTGCAGCTTTAGAAGTCATTGATACCGCCAAAACCATCGGCAAGACAAACGGATTCGGTTAGAAGTCACAGCGAGCACCATTGAGTCACACCGATATCCTTTTCATTTGGCACATCCATCGCTGTCGGCCAGAGATTATATGTTCGGGAAGACCTCCTAACGATCCCTCCATCTCTCGGCGAGCACATATGCAGTCAGCAAGACTCTTGGTGATGACCTCTCGTCGAGCTCATTTCATTTACCCCGAGCTCACTCTTCTCCTCCAGGCTCGAGCTCCTTTGGCTTTCGGTGAGACCTTACCAAGTTGGCAAGACCTCATCCCGATGGCTTTATCTCATGGTGAGCTCCTTTGCAGTCGGCAAGACATTGGTCTGTCGGCCGAACTTCATACCGAGCGTCTCTGTCATATCGGCATCTCCCTTTGTCGCTGAGACATACTCCATTCGCCGAGACTCTATATCGAAGTCTCCCTGCTTTGCCGAAGCTCACTTTGAGTTTGGAGAAAGCTTGCTTGGTCGGCAACACATCCTGCCGATGGCTGTTTGCTTTGGCGAGGGTCCCATTTCATCTGTCGTCAAGAGACCATTAGTGTCTCCCCGAAAGCATTTTACCTTACCGAGCTCCGGTTTCCTTTCCTTCGGCAAGACATTGATTGCTTCGGCAGGACCCTATGTCGAGCTTTAAAACTTTTGGCGAGCTTCTTGGTGTCGGCAAGACTCCATCCTTTCGGGAAGACATCTCGCCGAAGAGGAAGCACTATGCATTATGCCGAAAACTCCCCGGTGAAACACTATTGGCGTAACCCCTGTCGGTTGCCGAGACATCAATGCGAAAGCCTCAAGTCTTGGCGAGGCCTCTCTTTTGTCTTTGGTGGGTTCTTCATCCTTCGACAAGACATACGCTGAAGGAAATATCCTTGCCGAAACCTGTGCTTGTCGCCGAGACATTCCATTCTTGCTAAGACCTTTCAGTGAAGCCCTTTTGTTGTCGGCGAGACATCACTGGTTCGCCGATACCTTCTGTAGACTTCCCTTACCCCGAACGCAAGCAGTCGGTGTGACTTTCTCACATCGCTGAGACCTCTCACCGACAGTGTTTTCTCCGGCGAGAGTTTCCTTGAAGACTTGCCACCATCTGCTATCGGCGAGACATTGAACCTTCGCTGGGACTTCTCACCGAGCGCTGTAGGTCTCCCTGAAGCTCGTGGTCGCCGTGAGTCAACTCAGAATGACGATTGAATGGCCTATCGGCCAAAGAAATCCACGCAGTAAGAGGTCATATCGAACCCCTCTTGTTATAGCGATAGGCTCCACAGTGACGCGTTCGGCAAGACAAAGACCAGGTCACAGCGACCTGTCCAAAACGGAATGTATCAAGCAGCCAGTCGGCCAGACAGTGAAAATGTTATGCCGACCTGGCTCTAATGGAAACTGAGCGTAGAACATTGAGGCATGTTTCCAATAGAGCAGGCCTCCCAACTGACATCCCTGTCAAATGTCATCAGATGTATGAAGTAACCCTCAATGGAAACATCCATTTGGCCCTTATGAACATCTGCAACGGAGATGCCTTGCCTAATTGAGCCTGAGGGTGAAAAATTAGGTAATAGTACCCACCATCTCAATCCTAGAAGTTGGAGCAGTGTCGATCAGATTCATCAAATTTGTAGTCAGAAAGAAGAACAGTGGGAATGCGTTCTTGGACGAGAATCTTCTAGAAGGGTAGTGGACATTAATTGCTCATTTATTACCTCACTCTTCTTGGTGGCGGTTAATAGGGTTAGGGTTTATGTGGCTCAATCTGCGCCCTTCATTGTAATTAAATCTGAGCTGTTCGTTGGATTTGGCCAACTATTAAAGGGGTATCCCCCCCCCTCATTTGTAATTCATTAGATCAGTAGAGGATAGAGAGACAACTAAGAGATAGAGCGTAGTAGTTAGCATAGTTTGATAGCATAGCTTAGATTGAAGAGAAAGGAAAGCTTTCTCATTGAATGCTTTGTAAGAAGTTGTTGTGAACACTCTCATAATAAAAAGAGTTTTCATTGATGGTGAATTTTGTCTTTTGTTGTGAGTAGCTAGCAAGGCTCCTTCGTCCTTCCGAAGCACTTAGCATTTTAAAGTAGAACTTAAAGTAGAATAAATTTCATTTCATGCAAGTAGTTAGTAATTGTGGAATGTGGTGTTTGACTTGAGCAAGCTTCGCTTATCCATACCACTAGTGGGCTCACTGATGGTGTGTTCGCCTTGCGTGGTCAATTGGAACATTGCGGACTTAACTTCGATTATGGTTTATGTGTGGACATGCATCATTGTGATGGTGTCCTCATATTGAATTGTGATCTGAATACTTTTAGTTACTCCCATTGAAGATTGCACTGGGTTTGTGGAAGCTGTCTGAGGCGAGGCAAAACAGAGCTTGGTTGAAGTTTGAAAGAATTGATCCCACGTCCCGCACTTAGAGTAGATCATAGATCTCTTAGGCCCTACAACCATTTATATTCAGTATTTTCGGTTAGTTTAGGAAACTTGAACTTTAGTGATAAATCTTTCAAAGTCTGGTGAAAATCCCTATCCTATGGTCTTCAACCAAACAATTACGTAAGTCCCCCCTGAGATTACCAACAAATCACATCAAGCCAATTGAGACTATTCGCTGCATGAGGGAACCTTCGAGTTGAGTGCATGATCTTTCTTGCAATCTTAGCATGCAGGAGACTTTGTTGAAGAGAGAATAGAGTATCCGTTGGGAAACTTTATTCTGTGTTGGTGCGGTCACAAAAACATCCATCAATAGAATTGGTGCTAGAAGGAGGGCTTGACATGAATAAGTTGAACTCCAGATTTTATCAAATTTTATCATTTGTGGAGAGTTGAGACGATCTTAGAGACTCTTTTACCCTCCTACAGCAGGTCAACAAAATTGGTGCTAGAAGGAGGGTTGAGCATTAGTGGAGAAATTTAGCTGGATGGAACCAGTAGAAAGTTTGAAATGCCAAATCAGAGATATGTTAGATCTCTTTTATGTCAAAAGATACAAAAAATGTGAAGAGTTAGAAAATTCCAAAAAAGGGATTCCTTAATGGATGGGCAATAGTCACAAATTTCTTATGACTAGGAAGGTCGTCAAGTTGATTTTCCCTTGCTACATTGAGTTTTGAATACGCAGTTGTCTCCAAAAAAGTTATCTTTGCAGCAAGAGATGGATGCAGAATTCACGGTACCATTTGGCACAATGAATTAAATTGTGTGACATTCTTGTCAAGGGTACATTTGGTTTTGCAATGACAAATTTTCTTTCAGGATATTTTCAAACCAGTGGTGCCAGCAAACCTTGAATCTGAAAATCTAAGTCTCAGTGAATTCTTCGAGAGATACAAAGAAATGAGCAAGAAGCAGTTGAGCATTGAAAAGTTGCCCGCGGGATGCATCTTGTTGGTTGGCTGGTGTAGAATTCACAATGCAAGGCATTTGGAATTCACTTGTCAATTATGCAAGGAGGCCATTAGCCAAGTGCAACATCGGTTAGGATTGTTGGAACAATCGGGTATATGCAGTGTGGAATTTTCAAAGGATTGTAGAGAAGCACACATTCGGCCAGAGAAGCACAAATTCGACCAGCGTACCCTGCACCAAAGAACGAATTCCTAGAAGACGAAATGTGGAGGATGCGTCTCGTAGCTGTGAAGGGAAAAATTATCCGATGAAGCATAGCACCACATCATGTGACAATCAAAGGAGTGAGTTTCAAGAAGATATCAAGATTGAGCCAAAAGAAATTGTAGATGAAAATGAAGTTTCGGACATTGCGCCGAAGGAAGAAGGTGTTGAAATGAAGGAAACAATGGAAGACATTCAGGAAATTGTGGGCAATGATCAAGGTTTGGAAAACTGTCATGAACACCTATCGCTCGATGCTTCGTCAATCTAAGAAAAAGAAGAAATACTTGCTAAGCATTCATCCACACCACAAAGGGAAGGTCCAAATGAAGAGCTGCAAGTCGTAATAAGAGAAGAAATTTCAAGTACCATTGGAGAAAATGATCAAAAAGATGGGCAAACTAATGAGCAGGTTGTGACATCAAAAGAAGTGTATGAGGGACAAACATCATATTTCAAATGCCTCGCCTCCCGCCCACAAACAACACAATTCGAGGGGGCGCTACCCCTTGTATTTGAAAGCCAACTTATCAAGGAATCCTTAATTTTTAAGGACACGCTTACGGAGGTGCACAAGGATGCTTGGATTATTCAACATGAGGATACAAACATAAAAGAGTTGTTCTAGGGTTTCAAGGTTGAGTCAGGACTTCATGAGCGTGATGCTGGTGTAAGCGAAGTACTGTATCACCAACTACGACCCCCTGACAATGAATGGATAAAAGAAGAATGTCAACTTGACGGAAAAATGCCACCCGATGAAGCAAGGAGTTATGAACAGTTCGAAGGGGCGTTAAGTCTATTTCTAGGAAGGTTTCAAGATGAATTGGCAAGTAAAATTTTGCATGTCATAGATGCAAATGGAACCACACTTCACCAATGGCGACCTCCAAAGGATGTTTGGAATCTCTCTTCATGCGGCAAGTCGGTGCACAACAATCAAGAGTCTCCATTCAAGCACGAAGAACACCAGGTTGTCTCATTTCTTACTCTTGATTTTGAGGGTTATGAATTTGATTATGGAAATCTGGGAAAGACAACTTGCTTGTGGATTAATCATGGTCTAAATGAGTTGCCTCAATTGCTAATCTTTCCTGAAGTTTTGCTTGAGTTTGAGATTTGTATTGTGAAAGATGACTTTTCTGAGTTCAAAAACAAATTTGCTAGGCTTCGCACTATCACTACTACTATGTTGCTACTAAGTGTCCTAAGAAATCATGCTAGGAGTTCTATATATTTTTGTCCTTTGATTCTTGTCTGTTTAAAATTTTTGTTCTGTTAGAGTAGGTTTTCCTTTTCGTTTTTGTTTAGCGTAGTTCGCTTTGCTTTCGTTAGTTTTTCTCTCTTAGTTTAGCTGTTGCTTAGTTTAGTTGAGAATAAAGGGGTCCCATTTGTAAGGGGGGTGTTGTGTTGTTTTCAGCACGCGCCGACACAACGTTAGTCCATTTCTTGGATAATCATTCAGGAAGTGCTTTAGAATCCGAGGTTGTTCTTTCGAGTTTTATCATTTCGTTAGGATTTGTACTTGACTTGGAAGGGAATCATCTGTTGTGTCTTGACACCAAGTCTCATGATTACTATATTTTACACACATAATTAATTGCACCAAGTCATTGAGGTTTCTTAGGAGAAGTCGTGGCAGGTGAAAAATCTTAAATCCTACTTAATCAGCCTTGTAATTCTCAAACCCATTGGAGGCTTTTCACTGCCTATCAGCCAATTATGGAATTGATGGAAAATTAGTGTGAAAAGGAAAAAAAAAAGGATAAAATGTGCTAAAAGGAAATATCTGAAAAAAAGCAATGAAAGAAATATCAAAGTATTTGGCTTTGGGAACATGCGGATAACTCCACTGGGGCTATGAATGCCTGACTGGTAGTGGAGCAATATTCGTGAGAATTACAGGATGCGAGGAGCTTCAAGGGTCTTTTGGGTTGGAATAAACACATATGCACACACTTGTAATCAAAAGATGAGGTGCCTTGATCCAATTTAGGATTCCTCTTCCCTTTTAAGTATGTCCCCTAGTCGATTGATAGGTTGGAAAGAATTATTTGAAGGTTCTGAGTATGGAATGAGTTTTGTCTTTGAAATGTTCAGGAACATTTATTCGAAGTGGTGCTAATGTTGTGACCTTTTCACACATCACCCCATTCAAAATGGGGACTGGTGCAGGAGCACCTGGGAAACATGGGTTTTCCTGAAGTCTAGAAGGAAGTTCAAATTTTGTTGTGTTCTCTTGTGGTCATGTGGACCATTTAGCTAGTTTTTGTTGCTTTGAATAAAACTTGATCTATTATGATCAATGGATTGGGAGGTGAAAGTCATGAATGGGTTTTGAAGCTCTAAGTTGTTTTGGTTACCAACCTAGTCAAAAGTTTGAAAACACAATGTGTTTTATAACACTCACCATTAGGTCATCTATGAGCTCGACCCAAGCAACAAAATTGTTTTGAAGGCCTATTTAAGGCATGACTCGACTCTGAGGTAGGCTTAGAGGTTTTATTTTGAAGTGACATTTTGTGAAGTTGAGGAAAACAGCGTTCAAGAAGACAGTTTTCTGTTTTTTTGTTATCATATTGATCTTTAATGGAGTAAATGTGATGTTGTTTTGTTTGTAGCATGTAGTGTTAACTTTGTTCAAGCTTGGTGTGCTTTTCATTTACCTTTGTAAATCATTTTTCATCTTTTATCTGTACATAGTTTGTTTTCTGCTTTTTCTGGCTTGTAACAGGCAGTTTTGAAAGAATGGAGTCCTAGAACACCTTCCCACCGTACAAATTGTACGGCCCTTTGGGTTTGTGTCTAGGCTCCCTCATTGTAAATATGGTAGCATTTAAGTTTTGTGGCACTGCACGAGTTGCAAGAAAAGCTTTGCCCTAGGCGAGCCAGTGCAGGCTCGACTGGGGCAGGCTTGAAGTAAAAGATCCATAACTTGCAGGGGAAACAAGATCTTGGAGAGATTCTTTTTGGAGAATTTAGTGGGAGGTCCTGACTATGCATGGTGATCAGGAAGAGGGTTTATCAATCCATTTAGTAGGAGAACTTTTTGACAGTCTAAGAACAACTTTGAGCAGCTTAAAACCCTAGGGTTCTTGACCATTTTTGTATATGGACAGAGTACGGTCTGTACAGGGCTAAAACCCTAGAAATCTTGAAGGTGTAGGCATGAGAAACACAATCCCTAAGCAAAGTACCTTGGCCCTTTGGTGGGTTTAGAAGAAAAGTGCAGTTTGACTCTGTGGACAGGCCTAATTGGGGCTCAAGGCTACTAGCCTTTCAAACCCTAGGTGTAAGTTGGGTGAGAGCGATGAAAAGAAGAAGTCTTGGGTGAATTTTCAAAACCCTAGGAGGACAGTTTGAGGCCTTTTAGGACACTTCTCCACCCCTACAAGAATCAAATTGAATGTTGTGGAAAGATCAACCTTTAGGAAGGATTAAGGGTTAGAGGAAGAATGGAGGAATTGCATCAAGGATAGCTTGATAGTTGAAAACTAACATGGTAGAGAGGTTGGTCAGGAGAACTAGGGGAACTTAGTCAAGGAGGAGTTCCTATAGGTTAAGGTGGAGCAGCAAGGCACCAAGGCGGTCTTCCAAGTGAGACCCAGAGCAGGAATCAGTGATTGATTCCTCCAACCCCACTCCCTATCAGGGACCCCCTAATTTTTGCTCTGTTTGGGTCTTTTGGCTTTAGTTTTGGTTGGTTTTCCTGTTGTCTCTCTCGGTTCCGTCTGTCTTTCCGGGGATGTACCTATCTTGTGCCCATCTAAATGGAAATTTTGGCCAAGTTTGAGAAATTAGGGTTTACATTTTTTGAAATATGCTAACCAATTTTTTGCCACAATTATAACACAATAACCAACACTTGGCCAATTTGATTAGTGTTAGTGCCAAAACCAAATCTCTATCAAAGCAACTCTAACCATGAATGCACCCTAAAACCACTAAAGGAAGAGGGGCGGGCATATAGTCAAAGGATCCCTAAGATCAAATAACTCAATAATTGAAATTGTTTACAACTGGAAGTGTAAAATAAACTCAACATCAAGAATGTGCACACAAGATCCCTTTGAAGGCGAGGTGCTAACATATGGCGGAGTAATTATTACAAACTGAAATAACTAGGCGGATAACCAGCCATGGAAGATTTCTACTCTACCACTTAATCAGTGGGGGGAAAAAGTTACAAAGCAAACTAATTCATCCGCTGCGGTGGGTATCCACTCAACAGTGGGGATTCTTCACTTAACAGTGGGTGATAAATGAAAGATTAGAATGTTTTTTTTCCACACTGGCGGTAAACCATCTAGGGGTTACAAATATGAGAGATTAATATATAAAATTTGCAGCAAACTAAAGGACTAGGACAGTACTACTGATTATAGTCTTACAATGCAAAACATTTGCAAGTAATAAGTGTCAAATACAATGATTTTTACAATGAAATTTGCTCCAAACTTTTGCAATGTTTTCCACTATATCTCCGATTACAAACATGGGAAAGAACTTGAAAGAAATATTGCAAAAAGCTGGAATAACCAGGTCTGATAAAGATAAGCAGCAAACTAAGATTTCTTACCAGCAATTAGCCATCACTATATTGTTCATATCTTCACCCAAAATGCTTCTATCTCCTCCAATTTGAATGCACACGAAACTAGAAGCATAAACACTCCAAAACTATAGCATAATACAAAAAGAACTAGGTCTGATATGAAATACCAGCATTCTGAAGTTCAGACCAGCAAGCAAGTATTCAACCAAAAAAGCTCTAAACTCCTTCTATACTTCACCAATACAGCTGAAACTTAAAACATACCTTCTAATTGCTAGGCGTCCAAGAAAACATCAAGTAGCAAGGCACCAACAACTCCAAAGATGCCCAACACAAAAATCAATGCAACTTATGAAGAAGTATGGCCCTAGAAGAGGGCGATTTCCATAGAAAAATGATGGCTGCAAGATAAAATCTGAAACTCTACCAATAGGGGCGCCTTGAACATAGGAAACATTATAACAAATACCCGTAATGATATAATATTCTCTTAAAGAGTTGTAATTGAAATTCTACTTCAGCCATTGAAAAACCAACAAGATGAAAACTGGAAATGTCTCACCAAAACTCCACAATAATGCTCAATATGTACTTCTGGATGAAACACACTCTCAATCCACCACCTAGGGAACCATAGTTTCAGGCCCGAAGAGTGGAGTAAATTTGCTAAGCTATTCCTTAGCCGGATTCTGGATTTCAAACCAGCAGCATAACGTTATATTTTTTCCCCAAAGATAATCAACTCTTCAAACAACAGCAATATATGAGTTTCAATTGGCAAATGAAACACTTCAAATTCCAAGAAGTCGAATCACTTCAACTTCCAAGAGGGACGCCATCTTTAATCATTTACTTTTTGAAATAATAAAACATTATTCAATTTTCTTTTTAGGCGTCCATTTCCAAATTGCAACAATAAAGCATTTATTTAAATCATTAAATGCTCAACATGACCGCTTAATGACCCCTCTTTAAAACAACATGAAGTTATTAAGCCTAGTTGTGGGGTACAACTGAAAAACATGAAATTGACTAAGTATATAAACTCAGTCCATGGAGATAACCAAAACCAATGCCAATACTGAAACTGATGGATAGCAAGATGACTTGAGCTGAACTATTGATGATGCCATTACCAAAATTAGACTTACTAAAAATAGCCAACTACTATAAATAGTAAGTTCACGTCAAAACAACGGAAAGCCAAACTGAACACTGAACTGCAAAGGATTGAACTGTTGCTAGATAGATACTGCCAAAAGATAGACTTGCTAAAAATAGCAAACTGCTATAAATAGTAAGTTTGCACAACATCCGCTAAACACCAATTGAGCAGTATCTAAAAGAGGAAACCCTAATTTTCTGCTTCAGCTTAGCCTACGAATTTCCCAAAATAGGCTAAATCCAAATGAAGAGCGTAAGGCTAAAATGGGGACATTAAATTTTTTCAGGCTAGTTTGAAGTTAAATTGAGTGAGCGAATTGAAGTCCGAGCTTGGCACTGCAGTCCAGAGGCTTCCAGTAGATTCCCATCAAATTTTCATTGAATTTTGACAACTTACTATTTTTAGTAAGTGCTCAATTTGGGGTATTTTCTCAACATCGTTGAAATTTTGATTGCTACATCATGCTTAAAGCACTTTAAGCTACCTTCCTGCAAATTTTGAGTTGAATCAAACAACTTGCTATTTTTAGCAAGTATCACCTTTAGGAGCAGATTTTAGAGTTTGCATGTTGGAGTTTCCAATGCATGTCTGGAGAATCTTCTTGGGTTTTTCAAGACCTTCACGATGGTATAACATGCAAGCCGAGGTGATAACATTCAGTAATTCTCGCTTCAAGAGCTATTTTTAGGGTTTGCATGCATGATTTTAAAATGCATGTCAGGATATTCTTTATGGGTTTTTCGAGAGCTTCACAATGATGTGACATGCAAGCAGAGTTGATCACTTTTCAGGAACTTACTATTTTTAGCCAATGCTCGCATGCAGACCAATTTACTGGGTTCTTTTGGGTTTTTTGAGATCTCTGTCAATGTGACATGCAAACTCATATGACGGTTGATTGGTCACTTTTTCAAACGTTTACTATTTTTAGCAGGTTCACTTTAGCAACCCCCCAACACTTCAGAATCACGAACAAAGCGACATGCAATAGAAATGGGGCCAAACGGAGGTTGTTTGAGTTGCATGCAACTCAAATTAGGGTTTCTATATTTGAGACTTAGAATGAGGGATAAAAAGCTAGAATCTTCGAAAATTGATGTATACCATTGCAATTAGTATCTTTCAAGGAATCTACTAGTAAAATTTGAGCACAATCTGAGCACTTACTATTTATAGTAAGTCACTTTTGGAACAGGGCTATAAATAGCATGTCAACACAAGGCACCAATGTGAACAGGTCAGTTAACCCACGAGGACCCCATGGAGCAAATTTCATGTCAAGCAGAGTTGCAGAAATACGAAAATCAAGGACTTACTAAAAATAGTAAGTAGGGCAAACAAGGTGTGAATGCTTGAAGAAACTTCTAAGTTTGAAAATTGGCAGGAGAGAAGCCCAAATGCGTCCAGAATGAGGAAGGATGATGAAAAACTTTCTAAGCGTCTGAAAATTCTTGAGCTCACCTACAAATGCGCCCATGAGCACTGGTGAGTTGGAAAAACATCCAAGGCAAAGATAAATATTCCTCCTCCACCCCCAAAATGCGCCCCAGGAAGAAGGCGGGTGGAAAAAAAAGTATTCAAGGCATGAAAATTTCTTGACACCCCCTAAATGAACCCTAGTTCCAAGAGGGTGAAGTGAAAAAGTTTCTAAGGCACAAATTGGCAGTAGACCCTCTCAAATGCGCCCATCATAAGGAAAGGTGATGAAAATGTTTCGAAGTGAGGAAGATTTCCTGACCACACCTCAAATGCACTCTCAAGCAAAGAGGATGGGTAAAATTTTTTCTAAGTCTTGGAAAATGGAAGGAGATCCCTCCAAATGCGCCCTTGCTAGTAGAGGTGTTACATCCCAAATTGAGACGTTACAATTTACCATTACTAGATAGAGTAAATGTGAATTCTGAAGGTAAATTAATGATGCTTGTACCTCGTTTTCAATATGAATGTTGTTTCATTTGATGTTATTCTTGGTGAAATACTGCATAAAGGAGAATATAAGGTTATTGATTTATGAATAATCTAACTTTTGAAATGTTTCATGTATTCTGCTTTGTTTTGAGCATATGATTCCCGTTGTCGTGACATGGTGTGCAGGAAGCAGGTTCGTACCTCCAGGCAGAGGAGAGATATCACTCGGGGAAGAACTTGGTCGGGTAAACAGTAATGGATACCAACTGGACATACACACACAAACCTTAGAACTGTGTAAGCTAAGTCATTGTTCTGGTTAAAGGTAAGTCATCTGTAGGCTTGTCTAGTATCATTAGGAGTCGTGTCTTCTTCTGAATGTGTAAACAAGTGATGCTTGCCAGTATAACCTTATAAATGATAAGTTCTGGTTAGAGGTGGATATGTGTATTTGTACATACGAATACGATATGTACAAGTACCCATAAGTACATTCATGTCGATACAAACGTATTAAGCAGATGGATATGCCATACGTATGTGTCGATATAAATGTATTTATGGATACTTATACATGTAGTATATATACAGATATATATACAAGTATACATACCCACGGTTAACGAGATAAATGAATTATATATTGTAACGATATCTTGCCTCTGAAATTATACGAATACATATATATAAATTTACATGTTTAATGTATAATGTAAATGAATATATATGTATTAGTATAAAGATAAGTATTTCAATATATTTAATATTATATTAAAATATTAATATAATATAGTTTAAAATGTATACAATATTATTTAAATTGATAATTTAAATAATTATACATAAACTATATTATATAAGTATTTTAATAGAATATATAAAATATATTTAAATAAAAGATCAAATGAAATGTAAACTAAACATTTTAAACACTTTTATAAATAAGAATGCAAATCTGGGAAGAGCATAAAAATCGCGAAATTCTTAAAATCGCGAATTTGTTTAAAATCGCGGATTTCTCAAATGAATTCGTTGAAATGTTAAACTTCAAATTTGAGCTTGAATAAATGCGTCATTTTTACTTTGAAAACTTTATTAAAATATTGAAGATTTACCAAAGCGAAATAAAGAAGAAAAAAACGCGAAAATGCTGAAGGAAAATGAAAAACGCGCAGAGAAATCGCGCGACTAGGGCCAGGCGTCAGAAAATAGATGAGATATTTCATGCTTTGCAAAAAGAATGAAATGTGGACGCCATTTGAGCAAGGAAAAAGTCTGAAATGGAAACTTGGCATTTAACCTAACTGTAAAAACGCGCCAGATTGAGAGTTGTCACGTTTTTAACAGTCTGAAACAAATTCGAAATGAAATAAACTTCTTGCTGTCAAACATGGAGGTCGAAACCCTCACCATATTGATACACGTTTTTAGTTTGAAACATTCTTCAACCTGCTGGCAGTTCTGGCGCCATAGAAGGTGGAAATCAGTTTTAAAATTAACCTATAAATATACCTGCGTTTGGCATTCTTACTCACACGAATTTACAGTCAAGTTTTCTTGAGCATTTTATAGCTAAAAAGTGAATTCGCCATAGTAGAGAAATTGCTAAGTTATTTTGTTAATGTGAGGTATTCTCTGAACAAGAGAGCAGAAGTTTGAAATTGCTGGTAATCTTTGAATAGAAGAGGAGTAATCAGGAATTGCCCTTTTACTGTGTTGAGTATTTGGTTTCAAGAATCCAAGCTGAAAGTGATCTGAGTAAAGGCCAGTGAAGGAGCTATCTTCCAAACTTGTGGAAAAGCTAAATCAGGCATGCTAAACTCTTACTTTACATATTTAGCTAGTATTCCAGAGTAATCTGATAGGTCTCTGAATTATAGTCATGGCTGGAAAGAAAAGAGTTTGATTGTCTTAAAGATTGAATTAAAAAGAATAACAGTTTCTTAACCATTATCATAAATGTAGTCTTTTCATGACTTTTGTTGTCATTGGTGCACGTTTTACATTAGTTAATGGAAAGCAATCTGCATTGTGTTTAAATGGCTCTATATATTGAGCATATGCTTGTGTATAAATAATAGTTACTAGGATTGAGTCGTGAATATTTGCAAGTTATACTCTACAACTTAATACAATCAACTTAGTCAAGTTATTGTATCCCTAGGATGTATATATCCTGAATTAGGGCGTCAGTTGTAGTATCTTGTTTAATAGATTCATCATTCCAGTAGTAAAATGTTGTAGGAAGTCTAGGGTACGGACTACCCCGATAGACCAACCTACGCGTAGAATTAAGATAGCCTTAAGTCAAGTTGAACCTGGCTAGTGAATGTGACATATGACCTATGTTCTTTGTTGAACGTAAACACTTTGGCCAAAGTAGTGTAAGGAACCATTTAGTTGTTGTACTACACTGTCAGTTCACCGTGATTCCGAAATACAACCTAGTTTGTGAATTGCCGTTAGCACGAAAGCTAGTTTTGTAGAATCACAGCACTATGTCCAGTTGGTAGTCATTAAAGGTTACCCAACCAATCTCTTCTTCGAAGGGAGGGCCGTTCATTGAAAAATGATCGTGCGGGGGACCGCATTATAAGTCCGTGGTTGGCGGAAAAACGCTCGAGTGATGTTTCTCCTCCACGAACACCCGACGGATGCTCCAAAGCTTGACAGGACGGATTCCTGGACCTTCTTATTTCTATTGGTGTCAAAAGCCTACGGGCTATGTATGTATGTTTCTCTTCATGCTTTGTAATTTCATTTGAAATGAAATAGTTTAAAGATGCAAAAGATGTTTCTTATTTATGTTTTGAAAAGAAATTGTTTAATCAAAATGGTATTGTTCTTACTTTTATGTATGAATTGTAAAGTTTTAATTTTATCGTACAAGTGTGTTCGTTACAAGAGGAGGAAGCTAAAAAGTTTCTAAGGCATTGAACTTGGCATCACCACCCTCAACATGCGCCTAGCTTGTGGAATGGAGTTAAGAAATTTCGAAGTGATTGAAAAATGGAAGCTCACCCTTCAAAATGCACCCACCTAAGAAGGAGAGATGAGAAAAGTGTCTAAGGCATTGAAAACTACCAGGAGACCCCTTGAAATGTGCCCAAGGTGGTCTGAAGGCTTGAAAATTTTCTAAGTAACAAAAAATGGGAGCTAAAGGGGTGAACTATGCCCATCAGGGTGTAATGACTTAGAATTTTTTCTAAATGTTTGGAATGGAAGTGCTACCAATCAAATGTGCCCTCATAGAGAAGTTGATTGAAAATATTTTCTAAATGTTTGAAAACGGCAAGAGAAGGGGGGCAAATGCGCCCATGTTGGGGAGATGATGGTGAAAATTTTCGAAGGCATAAACTCATAGTAGACCCATCAAAATGCACCCTAGGAGAATCAAGGTGGCATGAAATTTGTTTAAGGCATGTAAAATGGAAGTACCACCCTTGGAATGCGCCCTCATCAAGATGGAAGTAACTTAATAATTTTCTAAGTGTAATAAACAGAAGCTTGACCCCTTGAATGCGCCCAAGTCAGAGAGGGCTAGGGAAAAGGTTTCTAAGCGTTAAAAATGAAGGTAGATGGTGTAAAACGCGCCCACTGTGAAGCTAGGGTGGATAAAGATTTCCAAAGTGATAAGAAAATAAAACAAGGGGTCTAAATACACCTAAAGAAGAGAGTATCTAGGGTGGAAAATTTGCCTAAGGCGGAAGTGAAACTACAACCTCCTAAATGCGCCCATGAAGAATGAGTTGATCAAAAGGTTTCTGAGGCATCAAAAATAAAAGTGCAAGGTCTCATATGCACCCAAAGTAACCAGCGGGTAATAAGTTTGAAAATTTGTCCAAGTCGAAGAAAATGAAAGCTCAAGCCTTCAAATGCGCCCAAGGAGGAGTTAGCTAAGGGAGAAAAATGAAAGAGAATCACTCTGAATGTGCCCAAGGGGGAATGGATGAAGACATGAAAATTTTCTAAGGCAGGTAATGAAGCAAGAGCCTCCATATGCACCCTCAAGATGAAGTGTCAAGCTCATAAAAGAAGATGGACAGGTTATGTAAATGAAATGGCTAAGGCAAGAGGATGAAAACATCAAAATGACATGCGCCCTAGCTCACAGGTGTTAAATGCGCCTGTCATGAAAAGTTATGAAGGAGGCAAAAGGCTTACTAGAGAAAAATGGTGAACTCTACCGGATCCAGAGATCAACCTTGGAAATCAGAGTATGAAAATTAGGTAAGTGAAGTATATTTATATTATAAAGTGTTTTTGATGCACTTCTCCTTGCTTGTTTTGTAGGATGAGCGCCGATACCAAGGTCTAATGACTTGAGGTGATTGAAGAAGGACAAAGGAGTTACATGTTGGAATTTCTCCGCAAATGTCTCATATGCACCCAACTTAGAGAGGTCGGTGGCAAGGAAGAAATGGGCGAGTCTAAGACAGTGATCAAAGTAGAGAAAAAAGATGAAGGCCTAGGCGTTAAGGATCATCCTCAAGCACTGAAACTTCCTCAAGGCTAAGGATGAGGAATGAACAAAAGGGCTTCAATGTTGAAGAACGACAACGGGATGGATGAAAGAACAAAATAGAGGAACTCTTCCCAAGTGTGAAGTCCTTATCTAGCAGTGACCCAGCAGGATGTTCTACAACATACTCCGCATAACCAAAGGTGCAATGACAACAAGGAGGAAGATCCCCGTCAAACAGCTGAACGTACCCACCATCTCAATCCTAGAAGTTGGAGCAGTGTCGATCAAATTCATCAAATTTGTAGTCAGAAAGAAGAACAGTGGGAACACGTTCTTGGAGGGGAATCTTCTAGAAGGGTGGTGGACATTAATTTATTCATTTTTTACCCCACTTTTCTTGGTGGCGGTTTTTAGGGTTAGGGTGTATGTGGCTCAATTTGATCCCTTCATTGTAATTAAATCTGAGCCGTCTGCTGGATTTGGCCAACTATAAACAGCGTATCCCCCCCCCTCATTTTTAATTCATTAGATCATTAGAGGATAGAGAGACAGCTAGGAGATAGAGCGTAGCAGTTAGCATAGTTTTATAGCATAGCTTAGATTGAAGAGGAAGGAAAGCTTTCTCATTGAATGCTTTGTAAGAAGTTGTTGTTAATGTTGGCGTTTAAATTCGCACCTCTGGAATGCGGATTTGAAAACGGACAGCTATGCACAGATAAACTGCTCTTGAAATTAGGAGGGGAAGCTCCCTCTTGCTGATGGTGTTTGAAAGAAAGTAAACTAAAACTAAGTTGCCTATCTTTTTATCAGCTTAGAGCACAAGGCCGCAGCTGAGATTTTCTGATAAGAAGTTCAACTACGACTAACTTAGACTAAAGACGTTCCTAACCTCTCAAGTAATAGCAGAGCAAGAGAAGTTAGAAATTAGCAAGGTAGATTTTCTGACAAAAATACTTCAATAATCTCTCTTTCAACAAACACCTACACACTTCACTGCAAGCTGAAATAAAGATCATAAAAGTAGAACATAGATAACGGAAATCTGAGATTTTGGACCAAGGCAAAAGAGGCTCATGATTTTATTACTCAAATCTCTGAAACAAAGCTTACTTCTAACATGCCTAGAACAAGAAATTGCAGCTAAGGAGGCTTGCAAACTTATTCTTAACACAATAAAAAACAGCAATCTCACTAACTCCTTGTTGGCTAAAGAGGCTCAACAATTTGCTTATCACAACACAAATGAACAATACTTGAGCAACAAATAGAAGGCACAATAGGCTCAGCGTTTTGTTCTCACTAGCACGGTTAAAGAAATTAAATGAGCAAAGGCTCTTATTTATAGACAAACAGAGGAGTAGGGAACCCTAAAATCTCCTTGCTTTCACAATCTAGGGCTTGCTCAGCAAGCAAACTTTATTACTAAATCTAGAAAGATAAAACCCTAGAAAGCAGAAAAAGCGGGAAATGCCAACTATTACATCTTATCTTCTTTCTATCCTCAAAGAATGGATAAGGATTATTCCAAGAATAGAAAGAAAGCGGAAAGAAAGCTTCTAGAAGAAAGCTGCTTAAAGCTCATCACATCCGCGAAAGTTAGAGATTGTGTCCCGTTCGCATCTATGCCATCAACAGCAAACACCGCCAAGAATATCTTTCAGCATCCGCAATAGATCCGTGGAAATCTTCGAATTTCATTACCGCTTTTATCTAACTTTGGCCGACATCAATCAAATATGGCCTATCCTTTCCGCTTCGCTAACCGGACTTAACTATGAACAACATTCTCGAACTGGATTTTGCACCTCCCTCAAGTCTAATGTGAAGAACCATATATCTTCGCTTTCATTGTACTGAGAGGGGATCTCTATGACGAATTCGCTGATGAAAAGAAGAGCTTCAACCACCCTTTGTCTGTAGGTGATGAATTCTTCAGATATCCTCTCATAAGTTTTAACTTTGAAAACATGATGCTCTCTCCAAGCAAGGATTTGTCTTTTGTGCTCCTTTGAGACTGCTGAACCGTAGGCTGTGTCTAAATCAGCAATGATAATCTCATGCCTAGGTTTTACTTCAGCCAGTGTTTGTTCAAATCCTTGGATGCCTTGACGAAGTTCATGAGCGTTTTCTCTCAACTGGAACATCCGAGCCAAGATCTCCCTTCCTCTGACAATGAAGCTCTCGATCCACTCCTGAGTCTCTTTCCCACATATGTCCAACTGTCTTAACTGATGGTGATCAGCTGGTGTTTCCAAAATCTGGGGCAGCAACTGGGTTGTTTGCGAAGAACCACGGACAAGGTTAGAAATGAAAAGCCTAAGCTGCTGATTTTCAGCCTTGAGGGCTGCCTTGTCTTCTCCATCTTTTAGCACTCTTTCTTGAAGGTTTTCGGACACAACTTTGAAGAGACTCAAATCTGCATGTCCGGGTATTTCTACCGAGATTAGCCTTTGACCATGACTCTAAATCATCCATATTTACCTCATCCCTATTCTTATCTTCCGAGGCACTCAAGTAATTCTATGACTATCTCAAGTATCGATTCCTATCAAAATGAACTTGCTTCTTTGCCTTCTTCTTAGGAGGTTCCCGATAGATGTTATCGAGATCATCATCAACACTCACTTGATATGAAGGCCTTCTTAACCCTTCCTAAGGAGTTCTCAAGCCAAGACACAGAGTATCTTTACTAACTTCTCGTGAGGTACCGCTACATCTCTTCATCATCATCTTCGATATCAAGATCAATGTGAATTGGTGAAGAACCCATCAAAGGTACAGAAACATGTGTTGAAGGTGGCTCCTCTGCTTCATTCTGAGGTATGGGCTCGTCAGGAGGAACTTCTGAATCAATTGTAGGCTGCTCCTGTATGACTATGCCTGAGAAATCCAACCTTCTTTTTACATTTTTATTTGATCTACAACCTTTGACGCCATCTTGAGACTGACTTTTACCCTTTCCTTTTGACTGTGTTCTGGAAGAAGAGGGAATTATCCTTGGCGGCTCTGCTACTGGAATAGAGTTCTTCCTTTTAAGCACTAAGAAAACCTTACTATGCTCCATGACTTGTCTTGTTCTGTCTTCAACTGAAAGAGATTCCTTGTTTGCCCAATTAATTTGTGGGAGGGGCTGATCCTCGATTCGTTTCTGAGTGTACATTGGTAGAAGCACATCTTCATCATCATCAGAGAGCCCTTCTATATCTTCATTTAAATAGTCTTTCATCTGATGAAGAGTTAGCCTGCTGTAGCTACGCCTTCGCACTTCAAACTCATCTGCACAGTTAGCCCGAAAATCTTCAAGTGCGGGTATGTGATTATAGTTTTTCTCCAATCGGTTAGCGTAAACACCATGAGGATCAAATGATCGCCTCTCGCTGTAGGATTTGAGGCCGAATTTATCTAACTCTTCTCCAATTGTCCTGGCATCTGCAGCAGTCCTGCATGTATAAATACCTAACCCTAATGGAAAGTGAAGAGAGGGTTTCTTTCTATTTCTCAAGACTGTGTGGACACCGTGAGCCTGCCTCAAGAATTCCATGAAGATGACCTCATCTGACGGATACCTTGGCAACATGAGCGGGGCACCTGAATAACCATAGACCCTGAGATAGGTAAAGGTAGGAAACTGTATAAAACAATCCGCCCATTCCGCCATTGCTGTCCTGGCAACTGAAGAGATGCGGATGTGCAATTCGTTGTCTAAATCCCACACTGTGTACATCAAGAATGCCTCGTTCACCCTTTTGTAGTGGTGCAACGACTTTGTGAATTCCAACTGGGGATAATAGTTGTATATGTGTTGTATGCTCAACGATCCCTCGGTGTTCAATCCTCTGAATTGACCTTGATAGGCCACCAGGTAGATTAGATATGACACCATGTGGAATACATGAAACTGAAAGTATTCTGTTATTTGCTGATGTAGGCAGTCACTAATCAAAGTAGGCCAATCATAAAACTCGGTCTTCTTCATAATGTGAGGTATGGCATAAAACATCCAAGGTTGGAACTTGGTGGCATCTTCTGAGCCAGTGACCCTGTTGAGCAAAGTGATGATGATAGCAACCTCGTCTTTGAACTCTCCTCGTCCGACATTCTTGGGCAATGTCTTATGTTTTTCTTTCATCCACCTCTGTGCAATCTTCTTGCTATATTTATCTTTATGCATATTCCACATCTTTTCACATTCATCCCTTGAAAGAGTTACGCCAGCCATGGGGAATGGAAAAACACCTTTCACCATATCGTGCTTTTAGATCAAATCAATCTACCGGCCTGCTGACTAATCTCCCTAGTAGCCGGGTTGTAATGCTTAATGCAAGCGATTTAACTCAAGGCTCTGAACTGATATAGGAATAGACGCTGCTGCGAGGAGTCCAGAATGTCCCAGGTTCTTGATTGAAGTGTTGCCTGCTCTCTCCAAGGCATGTAGATCGAACACCGGCTTGATATGATGCAAGTCTGTCTCAGCTGTTTTGATGTAATTGTGAAAGAGAGCTGATTCGGACTTGAAAACAGTAGGAGTGTATTCCATTTTAGAAAACTCGAAGAATGACTGTAAACTCGCCTTGGTTCAGACAAGTCTTGAACAATTTCTATTTTTAGAATGCTGATTTTTGTGCTCCAACGGGCGAATTTTTGAGAATTTTTCTGAGATATGGGTTTTGTTTAGAATATCGATGCAAGACAACCCAGATCGTCCATTTTTGAAAACTTTGAATTTTGCCTGAAAAAGCAGCAAACCCTAATTTCTTCAATTTTTCCCGAAAAAAGCTGGCATCTGGGTTTTGTTCAGAATATGATTAGAAATGGACCCAGATGATTAGATTTGTGAAACCCTGAGGTTTTCATTGACATGCAAGGTAAAAGCACTTGCTGTAACTTGATGAAGTTCTTGAAAAATTCTTCAGAAGATTGAGGCAAAAAGACCTAGATGACTGAAAAATTGAAAGCCTTGGCCTTCTGCTTGAAAAATTGATCTTCTGGAACAAAAAGCTTGAAAAAGCAAGGGTTTATGCTTGCTGGTCTGAAAAATCTGATGTAAAACCAGCAAGGATGGATTCTTGAATCAAAAATTTTTCAAACTTGCTGCTCCAACTTTCTCCTCTGGATGCTACCTGCAAAAATAATGAAAAATACATGAAAGAATGATGTTAAATAGACTTAGGTTTTGCTTTCTTTTTGCTTTTATTTTCAAAACCCTAAATCTCAGTCCCTTGAACTTGGATGCCACCCTTCTCTTCTTGCAAAATTTTGAAATTTTGAAAAACTTCAAAAATTCTCTAAGGCATGAAACTTTGGGCGCCTTTCTCCAAGAGGGGCGCCTTGGCCACCAGTGTTAGTCAAAATTTTGATATTTTCAACTTTCCTTCACTTTGACATGCTACTTCGCCTTTGATTTCCCGTTGACAGATCATCCCGACAGGCGAGCTGAGTGGTTCACGGCGGAGCCTGACTGATTCTGAGAAAGATGTTCTGGAGGCACCTCTGGCTAAAAACTTGATTTTGACCTTCGAATTAATGGGAGGCTTTTCTTTCTAGGGGCGCTTAACTTCTTCAGTGTTAGCCATTTTCATGATTTCCGAGTTCTTCCTACTCCCTTTGATCTTCTGATGAATTCCTGATTCCGGGAGCAACGCTGATCCGACTGACTGTCTGAATATTTCGTTGGATAGCCAGATTGATTTTGATGGGACCTTCTTGGATGCTACTTCTGCAAATTCCATCATTATGAGCTTCAAAAGTTTGGGCACCCTTCCTCAACTGGGGCGCCCATTTCCACCAGACTTACAAATTTTTTCAATTTATTCATGTCTTTCACTTCTACGGGCGATCTTGTTGAATCTTGAGCTCCGGGCGTCGGATTGATGAATGTTTGGATTCGTTGCGAAGCTGAGAGGATTTCAGGAGGGGTCTTCTGGAGACACTTTTGCCAAAAAGTAGACTTCAGGTCCTCAAAAGCTTGGGCGCCCTTAGCAAGCTGAGGCGCCTAATTTCACCAGAGTTGGTTTATTTTTTTGCATTTTCACCTTTGCTTTCGGATTTCTCTTTTCAACTCTCATCGGAACCTCTGTTCAACCCTTTGAATTTGATGACTGCGAGCTCCGTTTGTCGTGCTGGATAGCTTACTGGAAAGCCTGTTGCATTCTGAAGACATCTCGTTATAACTTTGACTGCAAATTCATCTGTTTGGAACCTTAAAAAGTTGGGCGCCTTTCTTCACCTAGGGCACCCAGTTTCTCCAAACTTAGAAAAATTTTCAAGTTTTATTTTAACCTCCTTCGAGTTTCAGATCTTCATTCTATACCTTCCACTTTGACTCGAATTTGCTGGAGACTGGATTGTCGGATGCTTCGACGGGGATATCCATCGCGAAGCTGACTGAATATTGAGCAACTCCCATTGGAGGTCCTAACCCTAATTCACTCATCTGATGCCTTAAAAAGGTGGGCGCCTTTCTTCAACAGGGGCGCCCAAAATCAGCAGTGTTAGAAAATTTTCGTGACTTTTCAACTTTCCTCCTCGCTCCTCGTGCCTGTTCATCTTTTCACCCTCTGCCGGAAGTTTAACTGCTAAAATTGACGCCTGGCAGTCGGATGACCTCCATTGATGACCTCAGAGCTCCAGATATGCTTCTGAAAAAGCAGAATAGACCCAGTAGGGCAAAATTGATTGTTTTAAGATTCTGACTGCACCAGCCTGATATAGATACATTTTGAGCCAATCAAAATCAGTTCGGACCCTATCGGACCAACTTTCTATTTTTAGAAAATTTTGCTGGTATCCGTTTCGAAAGAAACCCAGAAAAACCCAGAAAATGTTACTATTTTTAGAAAATTTCTAAAAATAGCAGTTTTCCTAAAATTTAGGGATGAAAAACTGAGATCTGGGTTTTGTAGGTTAAGTTGCTCTCAGCAGACCCAGATCGTCGGAAATTGAAAATTTTGCGTTTTAACCCCTCATGCAAGACATGCACACCCAAATTTCGACCTTTTTGACTGATTTGACAAGACTTTTACTCATTTCTTCAAAATGTCTAAGTATAACAAAAATTTTAATTTTGGGGTACAACAGTGAACACTCTCATAATAAAGAGTTTTCATTGATGGTGAATTTTGTCTTTTGTTGTGAGTAGCTAGCAAGGCTCCTTCATCCTTCTGAAGCACTTAGCATTTTAAAGTAGAACTTAAAGTGGAATAAATTTCATTTCATGCAAGTAGTTAGTAATTGTGGAATGCGGTGTTTGACTTGAGCAAGCTTCGCTTAGCCATACCACTAGCAGGCTCACTGATGGTGTGTTCGCCTTGCGTGGTCAATTGGAACATTGCGGATTTAACTTCGATTATGGTTTATGTGTGGACATGCATCATTGTGATGGTGTCCTCATATTGAATTGTGATCTGAATACTTTTAGTCACTCCCCTTGAAGATTGCACCAGTTTTGTGGAAGCTGTCCGAGGCGAGGCAAAACAGAGCTTGGTTGAAGTTTGTAAGAATTGATCCCACGTCCCGCACTTAGAGTAGATCATAGTATCTCTTAGGCCTTCCAACCATTTATATTCAATATTTTCGGTTAGTTTAAGAAACTTGAACTTTAGTGATAAATTTTTGAAAGTCTGGTGAAAATCCCTGTCCTCTGGTCTTCAGTTGAACAATTACGTAAGTCCCCCTTAAGATTACCAACAAATCACATCAAGCCAACTGAGACTATCCATTGCATGAAGGAACCTTGGAGTTGAGTGCATGATCTTTCTAGCAATCTTAGCATGCAGGAGACTTTGTTGAAGAGAGGATAGAGTATCTGTTGGGAAACTTTATTCTGTGTTGGTGTGGTCACAAAAACACCTGTCAACAAGACCCTCCGAGTGCATCTCAATTTATAGCCATCGGCCACCTTCACATTAAATCCTTCAAAGTCCTCTGTAGGTAGCGCATGCTTGTCAACTAGGGCAGCATCAATAAAATTGTGGGTAGCCCCACTATCAATCATCACTGCTATGCGATTTCCCTGTAAAATTCCTCTAACGCTAAAAGAGTTGAATCTAGGAGTGCCTGATAAGGTAGCAATGATGCCACTCTTACCCTGTTGTCGTCAATATCCTGAGACGGCTTGTCATCACTGCACTCATCCTTAGACACAACCCGAATAAGGTGAGCCTTGCCTTTCCCTAGGCAACAGTGACTTGGCTCCCAACGTTCCTTGCAATGGTAACAAATTCCCTTAATTCTGCATTCCTTGCGATACTCCTCATCTGGATCACTTTTGTTGTTTCCCTTCTTCTGAAAAGACTTCTTGCCCTTGTTCTTATGAGGAATGAAAGGTTTAGAAGGGGTTTTCCTGTTAGGTGTGGAGAACTCCATGTCTCTAGCTCTAGTGGTTGCATCCTATAGGGAATTGGCTTTGAAAGCCTTGATCCAACCACGAAGGGGTTGAGATAGACCCTCAATAAAGAGCATAACCAACTACTGCTCTGAAATATTTGTCACCATGACTGCCGACCATTGAAATTTTGAAATATAAGCATCTATTGAGCCACCCTGCTTAAGTTGTGTTAACTCCCTAAAGTGAAGTTCAGGATCCTTCTGATCAAATTTATTTATCAGTTTTTGTGTGAACTCCAAATAGGATGTGATATTAGCATGTCCCAATGTGACAAGCCCATGGTACCACCATTCATGCGCTTCACCATCCAAATGTAGAGTAGCATACTTAATGGCTTCAGACTCCAGCATGGGATTAAGCTGTAGGTAAGTGTCCAACTTCTGGACTCAAGCCCTAGCGGTACATTTACCAGACCCATCAAAGGAAGGAATTGCAAGTTTCCCAACCTTTCATTGCAACTCCTAATTTTGCTGTCCTCTATTGTTGTTTCTAGGTCTGTTTATGAGTTTGATGTTACAAAAGTCTACCAATGACATGGCAACATGAAATTCATCCCCCAAAGAATTGTACTCTCTTAAATAATCTGAGAAACCTTCTCCTTGAGCTTGCTGCTCCTGATTTGCAGCAGCTTGTTCTCCCAAGAATTGAGGCATGAGAGGCCTCGGTGTCACAATGCTAGCTGCCCTAGCATTGCTCTGAGCTGTATTATTATTATCATGACCACCATTTTGACCATTCTGCCTATTAATGCCATTATTACCATTGTTGTTGTTTCTACCACCAGCAAGATGTACAAGTTGTGCTATTTGTTGTGCCATTTCATGTTGACCTCTAGCTAGGTCATTCAAAATTTGTTGGGTGCTGCCCTTAGGTATATCTCCTCTATCCCCCATGAAGTCGTGTTCCCAACCCTCTTCTCAACCTTCTATAATGGATGTCTAGTGGGTTGATATCTTGAATGTCCTCGTTCATAACCCAAATTTAACACACAGGCTGACAGGAGTGCTAGGTTTGATACCTCTATAAAATACCCTTCTGGAATGTATAAGATTTTTGCTTTTGTTTCAGTTTATCAGACTTTGTTTAATCAAGCACAGAGGATATGATTCATGGAATATTGACATTCATTAACGAAAACAAGAAACATGTACAGCTGCTAGAAGCTTAAAAGATTCTATTGTAATTCCTTAACTGCAGATCATATGAACGATGTTCAAATATCTAGTGACTGCAACTGTAGTAAGGTAATGAGCTCTTCACTGTAGACCCCTCTCTGCACTACTAACATGAAACAGTAATAGCAGGGACTCATACAGAAATCTAATAAGCTTTTTTCTGAGCATAAAGAAGCTGTAATACATGAACAGCAATTTCTACATATAGGTAGATTTACTCTTAACAGTTCAGGGTATATTTTTGGGCTTTCAAATATAGATTTCTCAGTAAGTATATTTCCAAAAACACCTTACAGCTATGCACAAACAGAAATGATAAATTTCAGGCCAGGATTTATATTCACAGCAATCTTCCAAGATTTTTCTAACAACTCTTAACTCATTCATTCACATATGCAGCCGTTCCACCTGTTAAAGACAATGCCAGTGCATTTCTAGTACCCAGCTATGACAAGACATATTGCAGCACTAAAGAAATACACAGAAAGGTCACTCTGACTGTAACAATATGTATGGGATGCAGTTTCTGTAATTATAATGACTGATGATTACTTCTTACAGCCTTATTTACAAAGGTACAAAATAGGTTCTTGCTATGACATCGGGAAACAACTACAGGTTCTAAGACATAGATAACAATGCAAATAAAGAGCTCAGACCCGAAGCATTTTATTGACCACGAACTGAGCAAGAGGTCGCCGTTTAGCAATGTCCAGATTGTCCAGCAGCAACTGTAATACCTTCTTTGGGCATTCGTTTCTTCTTCTAAATGATGCACCCAACCTTCTTAACCACAGACGTCACTCCCAAATGCCCTTAGCTTGAAACTTGAGTTACATTTCCAGCTAAATATGAGGCGCTTTAACTCAGAAAAACACATCCTATTTAGTTTGTTGTAGACTCAAGAATATAGAATGTCATGTCTTAAACAACAAACATGTTTTTCCTTGCTCTGCCCCATTTCCTCAATGAAAACGGCTTATAACTAATTTCTCTGATGAATCTCCATGCGCCTAGGGCTCAGATACTGAATGACGCATTTCCTTGCACATTATCCTCTTAAAAATTGTTGTAAAGAAGCTGCAAAATCTCCGAAAGGTAGATAATCACGAAGTTACAAAAATAAGCTTGTTTCCTCTTACCACTCTTTGGCTGTGCCAAGCTTGGAGTGATGTTTCACATTCAAAACAATGGCTAGGGTTTTCCAAACTGAACCAGGAGGCTTGAGCTTTCCTGTGAAGAAATTGTTCATTTCAAAAGTGTTGATCAAAAGAGACTTCCATTCTTTTTGTATTTCCTCCTTCAAAAATAAAGTGACTTTTTATATAGTTTCTTTATTGAAATATTTCCATGGGTCACTTTAATAAAATTTCATAAAGTCACTTTACAAAATTGATTTAATTCATTACTCATATCACCATAAATAATTAAGTGAAACTTAGGTAATAGATAAGTAATTAAATAAATGATTCCCTGTTTCCAACGCTTGCCTTTGGGAATTAGAAAGGCAAAGCGACGTCCCGTGTGACTAGCGATAAGGGGACATTATGCGGTTTCAATCAGACCTGCAGTTGGAGTGCCTTAACTTGCAGCTGGAGTGGCTTATCCTGAATACACAAAAAATTGAAAGTAGAAAAAACTAAAACAATTAACTGAAACCAAAATAGGTTTGCAATTCTGGAAGAAAGTGTAATGTCCCCATTTTTGGCGAGCATCAGAGTTCGTAAGATTAGCCTATCATGCGACCCTCGTAGGCTGATAGTTTGTATAGAGGGTCATTTCGGAGCTTGGCTCAGCTTCAGATTGTCAGATTTTGATCAATTGGCTTTCGTTTGGGCTTGTTCGGACATTTCTAGCACAAGTTGCTAATTTTAGCAGTTATTGGCAGTCAGCGTGGGACCCCTGCTATTTTTAGCAGTATGGATTGATAGCATTCAGAATCACTTCATCAGTCGACCGCTTCAGACGGCTCGTGCATCGGGTGAATACTTAGAGAGATATTAATATTTAATTGAAATAATTAAATATTAATTAATTAGAGCTTATAATATAAAGTTGTAATATTTAATATTACGACCTAAGTGATTTTTATAAAGGGGGCGCCCAACATTGGAAGGGGCCATTTGAGATTAATTTTATAATTAAAAATTAATGCTGAGACTATGGAAATATTAAAAAGAATAAGAAGTCGAATTTTAATGATCCCTATTATTGTGGAAATTTGCACTTCTCAAGGATATAGTGCATTTGCCTTGGAAATCGAGCCATTATGTGATTATTGTGAATTGAAATTGATCAACTTTGATCTGAGCAAGAAGCTTTAGGGTTTCAAGTTCGAATTCCTTGGGGAACGAGCCATCTCCATCGGAAGCAGTTCAGAGGGTGTGAAATAACACCTGATTTATTGCCAGCAGAGGTTTCTTCATCCAGAGGAAATCATTGAACTTCAGAGTTTATTCATTTACAGAGTTTCAGCATAGTTTTCATCTGGGAGCATATTGCAAATCAAGGCGCCTATCCTTATTGATATACTGGAGACTTATTGAGTGCCGTACTTTATTCATTGATTGCTGATCATCATCAGGCCGTACTGCTGTGTACCTGGCCGTACCATCAGCTAGGAGGCGAGTTCTTACTTCTGATCAAAGCGCCTATCTTTTAGGCAAGCAACCTTCATTTAATTTGGCGCTAGGGAAGCTGGAGTCTCCTGAGGATGTCAGACAAGAGGAGAAGTTCATATTTGATGCAGCCGTACCAGATTTATTCACCTACAGATTGCTGCTTTTTACCAGGTTTTCCTTCATAAAAATTTCATTGCTTTTACTTGCATGCAACTGGGTATTTTTGTAATCATTACAGAAGATCAAATAATAGACTGGCATCCGTATTTGTATCAAATTCTATCGTTATTAGAGTGGATTTATTTTATTTGAATTTATTTCCATTTCCTTGCAAAAATCGCAATCTTTCTTGTATTGCACAAAAACCCAAAAAAATAAAAAATTGCAAAACAAACCAAAATTCAGTCAAATTCAGGAAAAGGGGAAACAGGGTTTCTACAGTGGTATTAGAGCTAAATCCCCATCCCGAGGGTTTAGCAGTCTTAAGAAGCCGAACGATTGGGTCTCACAGTATTTCACATGCAGGCGAGCCTTGGTTGACAGGAACAGGGTTCGATCCGACAGCCGGAAAACATGGCTGACAGAACAGATATTCGTAGAACAGAGATTCCGCATAACCACAAAGATCAGGACGATGCAGAGGTTTTGCATGCACTCAGAGATTTTCGTGCAGGTCAACGGCGGTCAAAGGGTGTATTACAGCAGTTGGTAGTTGCACTTCAGAGATTGGGTACTCCGAGGAGACCGTCACCACATCGTGACGATGACAGGAGTGATGCAGGTT
Organism: Sequoia sempervirens; assembly: GCA_007258455.2. Lineage (NCBI taxonomy): Eukaryota > Viridiplantae > Streptophyta > Pinopsida > Cupressales > Cupressaceae > Sequoia > Sequoia sempervirens. The sequence goes on along the minus strand of VDFB02325027.1, from coordinate 53,004 downwards.
CACGGAGAGCTCCTAGGACAGTGTCACGGACAGCAGATAGGCCTACTAGGCCCACTTTCACGAGACAGGAGCCCGATGAGGCTATAGCAGGTGAGAAGCATGAGGGTTTGTTCGCTGGTACACTTAGGGCAGCGAACGACGAGTGGGAGTTAGCACCACCTGAGGCCAGAGAAAGGATTACCATTGACAGAACACCACAAAACACAAAAAGAGAAGTGATTAGCATGTTCCAGGAGTATAGCATTCTACCTCAGAAAATTAAAAAGGAACTTCCTTTCATGAGTTACATGGATTTGCACCCGAGTCTTTGCCATAAGACAGAGTTTGCAAGGAAGAAATATCTCACTATAGCTCATGAGTTGTTTACACAGGAAAAGGATAGAGAATCTACACACAAGGATGATACAACTCTTCATCAAAATGATTTGGTATCTTCAGATTCCTATGAAGAATGCAGAAATTTATGCGATGAATTTGATAGAAGTGCTGATTTGATTCAAGAAAACACTAGCACAGCTTTGGGTAATGATTTACTTACATCGTCCTTGCAAGAGGTGACTCAAGAAGTTTCTACCATGGAGGCTACTTCTGATTTTTATGACAGCGATGATGAAACTTCGCGTGAGCATGAGACAGCAGCGGTTTCACAGATGCAAAGTAATCCTATTGAGTTGTCACATGAAGAGACTCAAGAGTTGGGTACTAGTGATGCATTTGGTGTTGAGAATTTATGTCATGGTGAGTCTGATTTTCAGGATCAGACCTTTGAAAACAAGCTAGAGGATTCATATGTTGATATGGAATCCCAGGATCATGCTTTGGATGGGCATGCAGTTACTTTGGGAGTAGAAGCGTGTGAAGATACTGTCATACCAGCAACTTCTACCGTGCTAGTTGAGCCATCCTTTGAGGTACAAAGCAGCAGTACCTTAGATGTTGAGGTGTGCATGGATGAAAGCACACATGATGCTGCTTATCATGAGGTGAGTGATGACGAATCAACATCATATCATAGTGCTTATTGTGAACCGGAAAACTTGTATGGGGGTCGTAAGCTACAGAATCCTCATCATTTGGTTGGGCAACTACAAGTGAATGACAATATGATTGCCACAACCCTTGAGCATTTTGATGTTGCACGTCAAATGTTGGTTACCTATGGATTGAGTACTCCTATGACAGGTGAGCACGGTGATAGTGGTTTTTCCCTTGCAGAGATACATGCACTTCGAGAAGCAATTGGAATGATGAAACAAAACTACCTAAAATTACTTGCAGACAGGGATTTCCTTCTCGAGTGGGATTGCATTTGTTATGATGCATGGAAGGGAAAGGATGAGCAGATCGATGAGCTCACTCATGCGCTTGAGGTGACTATGGACTCATTGCAGAGCACCCAGTTGGCTCTTCGAGAGTCACAGTTACAGATTGAGAAGCTTACCGTGGCGTTGAGTTTAGCACAATCTTCACCATCTTTGGATATAGTTCAGATTTCCATGGCAGCGGTTGGTGAGGAGTATACGCCCATGGTTCATAGCAGTGAGGGATATGTTGAGGATGTGGTTACATCCATCACGGTCACAGGAGCAGTTGATACAGATAGGATGAGTGCACTAGATGAGAGTTGCAGTGAGCCACGCGTTGCACCAGGGTCTCTTGAGATTAGTCCCATGATAGGTGATGCAGGGCAGATCATTGATAGTTCCTGTGACATGGTTGTTGATTCACTAGAGAGTTGTGTGACAACCCTCGACACTTGTCCATCTTCACAGAAGATATTCAGAGTCTCATCCAGTTGGGAGATTGGTACTTATGTTGATTTGTTTCCCTCTCCTGGAAGCAAATCAATCATTTCATCCGATGCAGTTGACTATGATCGGAAGCTGGTTGAGCCAAGTCAGGAGTACAATTCAATTTATTATTCCAGCGATTCAGAGATGGATGATTCAGATCAGTATGGAGTGATTGTTCAGTTTGTGAATAATCCATTATTTGAATTTGATGGTGGTTTGATCTATGATAACCCACTTTTCGAGTTGGGAGCTGATCGTACTGTTGATATTAGTTCTGGTTTGGGTGATGATCGTAGTGTTTGGGATTGTTCCAGTGCATTGCGATTCCAAACAAGACTCACAGAGGAGTTTAATGAGGTGTACACGGTGAGGAGTGCTTATAGTTTTTTCTTTGATCCACCTGTACATGATTCGTATTCGATGCACCATTCTTGTGCACAGGGTGATCCTTTGGGTGTAGTCGAGGGGAGTAATTCATTACTGTGTGCAGAGTTACCATCTTCACAAGATGGGATTAGCAACTGCAAATACTCGACTCAGTTGTTTGTGGGGTATTACTTGCAGGGACAGCAGTCAGTTATCCATCATGCTGATATGTATTTGACAGGGCTTGATACTTCAATGTCGCAGATTTTTCATACGGGTACATGGTTACAGGGCGACTATGGTGTTAGTAGGCATGATGGCTTGGTCAGTTATCACATCCATGAGGGTTTAGCAGAGGACAGGGAGAGATTCGGTGTAGCAGATGCTTCCAGAAGTTCTTATCTCTGTATGACAGGTGGATGTGAATTCATATTGTATTGGGATCCCGGTGGCGACAGCTTTAGCACCGAGTATGGGATGGGTCCCATTGGGTTACTTCACTATTCTCAGCATGGCGAAGTTGGAGGCAGTAGAGCGCAGTGGCAGCCTGAGGGTGACAGTCCCGACAGATTTTCACTTTGGGTTTGGGATCCAGGGATAGCTTGCGCAGTTGAGTTTTTGATGATGCTACAGGAGACAGTTCGTGATGTGTGGGACATTTCACAGTTTTTTTTTTGGGGCCTCCCGTGGATTGGAGTTTCTTTGCAGTGGAGATTGCTTGGGGACAAGCAATTTCGGGGAGGGCGGACTGTAATGTCCCCATTTTTGGCGAGCATCAGAGTTCGTAAGATTAGCCTATCATGCGACCCTCGTAGGCTAATAGTTTGGATAGAGGGTCATTTCGGAGCTTGGCTCAGCTTCAGATTGTCAGATTTTGATCAATTGGCTTTCGTTTGGGCTCGTTCGGACATTTCTAGCATAAGTTGCTAATTTTAGCAGTTATTGGCAGTCAGCGTGGGACCCCTGCTATTTTTAGCAGTATGGATTGATAGCATTCAGAATCACTTCATCAGTCGACCGCTTCAGACGGCTCGTGCATCGGGTGAATACTTAGAGAGATATTAATATTTAATTGAAATAATTAAATATTAATTAATTAGAGCTTATAATATAAAGTTGTAATATTTAATATTACGACCTAAGTGATTTTTATAAAGGGGGCGCCCAACATTGGAAGGGGCCATTTGAGATTAATTTTATAATTAAAAATTAATGCTGAGACTATGGAAATATTAAAAAGAATAAGAAGTCGAATTTTAATGATCCCTATTATTGTGGAAATTCGCACTTCTCAAGGATATAGTGCATTTGCCTTGGAAATCGAGCCATTATGTGATTATTGTGAATTGAAATTGATCAACTTTGATCTGAGTAAGAAGCTTTAGGGTTTCAAGTTCGAATTCCTTGGGGAACGAGCCATCTCCATCGGAAGCAGTTCAGAGGGTGTGAAATAACACCTGATTTATTGCTAGCAGAGGTTTCTTCATCCAGAGGAAATCATTGAACTTCAGAGTTTATTCATTTACAGAGTTTCAGCATAGTTTTCATCTGGGAGCATATTGCAAATCAAGGCGCCTATCCTTATTGATATATTGGAGACTTATTGAGTGCCATACTTTATTCATTAATTGCTGATCATCATCAGGCCGTACTGCTGTGTACCTGGCCGTACCATCAGCTAGGAGGCGAGTTCTTACTTCTGATCAAAGCGCCTATCTTTCAGGCAAGCAACCTTCATTTAATTTGGCGCTAGGGAAGCTGGAGTCTCCTGAGGTTGTCAGACAAGAGAAGTTCATATTTGATGCAGCCGTACCAGATTTATTCACCTACAGATTGCTGCTTTTTACCAAGTTTTCCTTCATAAAAATTTCATTGCTTTTACTTGCATGCAACTGGGTATTTTTTGTAATCATTACAGGAGATCAAATAATAGACTGGCATCCGTATTTGTATCAAATTCTATCGTTATTAGAGTGGATTTATTTTATTTGAATTTATTTCCATTTCCTTGCAAAAATCGCAATCTTTCTTGTATTGCACAAAAACCCAAAAAAATCAAAAATTGCAAAACAAACCAAAATTCAGTCAGATTCAGGAAAAGGGGAAACAGGGGTTTCTACAGAAAGGTTATTATTTTGAAAATCTGAATGTTACAATATAGTGTATCAAAAGATTAATAAATAACCCATTATCCAGGCACTCACACAAGGTGGTTTGTATTTAGATTTTTAAATCACAAAAAAATCTGCCCTAAAAATTGAAACTACAGAAAACTAAATCAATAAACTGAAACCAAAATAGGTCCGCAATTCTGGAAAAAAGGTTATTATTTTGAAAAAGTGTTACAATTTAGTGTATCAAAGGGTTAATAAATAACCCATTAACCTGGCACTCACACAAGGTGGCTTATTTCTAGACTTTTTAATCACAAAAAAAAAATTTGTCCTAAAAATAATGCTAGCCGCTGAAAAAAACTTATTTTAGGCACTGTAGTAGCCCGAAATTAATATATATATTTTTTTCTTAAAGCATGCACCTGAAAAAAGCATCCAAAAAGATAATCAATGAGGCGCCTAAAATCTGCTAATAAAAATTATGAACACTATTGCCCATAACTTTGCTAATAATATAATAAAATCTTTGCCCAGAAAAAAAATATTTATTGACAAAAACCCTAAAACATCCACCCAACTTTTTTATCTAGCAGCAGCCAGAAATAGGGCTTCATTTTTTGTGCAGGTCCACCATATGAGCAACAAAAATTAACACTCCCTCTTTGTGAGGAGGTTGTTTTCCAGCAACACCAACTTTGCTCTCAGTATTTCAAACTTACCTTTTGATAGGAGTTTTGTCAAAATGTCTGCAACGTCTCACCTGAAGGAAAATATTGAACAATGACATATCCCTTCCAAACTATGTCTCTGAGAAAATGGTAATGAATATCAATGTGTTTGGAGCAATCATGAAAAAATTGGATTTTCAGATAGCTTAATGCAAGTTTGTTTCACAGTACACAGTGTTTGGCTCCAACATCTGATCAGTAAGCTTTGCAATCAACATGCGAAGATGAATATCTTCATAGCTAGAATAAAAGCTGCTGTGTACTCTGCTTCAGCTGAAATTAATGCAAATACAGATTCTTTCTTGCTGAACCAAGATAACTTGCCTGATCCCAAGCTTAAACAAAACCTTGAAGTGTTCTTCTTAGCACTAGCATCTGGTCTGATTTTACAAAACCATGCAAGCATTAACTCTTCATTTCCAACATACTTCAGCCCATAATGAATTGTACTCTTCAAGTATTTGAGCATATGTTCTGTAGAAGTCCAATAAACTTGCCCTGGTTCAACCATAAACCAAATTAATGTGTTCATTTCAAAACAAATATTAGGTGTAGTATTTACCAAGTACATTAGAGAACCGATTGGATGCATGTATGCAAATGGATCCACCAAACTAGATTCTATACCAGTAGTTAACTTCAGATCTAGAATCATTATAGCAGCAAGAGGCTGACAATCCAACTACTAAAATCTTTTTAGAATTTCCACTTTGTTCTTATCTCAACTTATGAAGACTTCTCTTGTACCTTGCCATACTTCAAGACCTAAGAAATAATACCTAAGGTTGATATATTTCATGTCGAATCTAGAGGACAACTCCTTGCACCATCCTGTAAACTTCTCATGACTTCTTATAAGAATCAAATCATCCACATAGAAGATTAAAACCAATTGATCAGATTATCAAATAAATGATATAGATTAGGAACTGCAGCAGTTTTAGTGAAGCCCAAACTTAGTAAGTAATCATCAATCCAAGAGTACCAAGCATGAGATGCTTGCTTCAACCCATAGAGGGCCTTTTTCAGTCTACATACATGGGTATCTCACCCATGCACCTCAAATCCTCCAATCTGATTTATGTCAACCTTATCTTTTATTTTGCCATTCAGAAATGGTCTTTTTACATCCATCTGATATAAAGGCTAACAAAAATGGGAAGAGACATAGTTACTCGTATAGAAGTATGCTTGACAACTAGAGCAAAAGTCTCATCATAATCAGTTTCTTTTTGATATAACCCATGTGCAACAAATCTGACCTTGGATTTCGCTATGCTCCCATTTGTTGCTGCTTCACCTTGTACAACCACTTTCAATATCATTGATATTCCTTTAGGTCTTGGCACAATCTCCCAAGCATTAATCTGAATAATAGAGTTATATTGCTCTGCCACGGCATCTTGCTATACCCTCAATAGAGAAGCTTAGCATTTTATAAGAGGTTTCAAATTCTAGTCTTAATTAATCTAGAAATATTTAATAAAACACCAAATGTAGTTGCTAATCAGTCTTTAAAAAAAAAAGTTTATTGACTAGCTAATCTGAAACAAATTCTCAAAATTAAATAATTATATTTGAAACACTGCTGGACAGGGATGCTCAGTGGACCATAAATATCACCTATCATTCAGCAACTAAAAATTAATAAGTAAATGTTCTTCTGATTTTCTGGCCAGGTGTTTGGCTTTTTTAGGGGGTTCCATTCATAGGGCTGTTTGTTTCCCTGGCTGAGCTGAGCTTTTGATTGTGATATTGTATTTTATTTCATACACAACCTTCAATATATATAAACAAGCCGAACCAAAAATACAGAAAAGCAAACAGAAAAAAAGAGTTTAAATTAAAGCTATGGTGCTTAGCATGCTAGTCTAAGATAAAGTTTTAAAATTAAGTAATTATATTTCAAATACTGCAGGGGCAGGAGGGCTGAATGGAGATCTACGTTTTCTAGTGATAAATTAAATAAAATTCATGGGGAAACGTTTAGTCCTTTCCCCAGCTTAAGATTTTATAGGGAAATGTTCATTTATTTCAGTAACTGCAAAACATAAATAAAACCTGGGCTACTTATTTCTGTAACTAACTACATTTTTTCCAAGTCTATTCCCTAAAATCCTATTCTTAGATGGTTATATTTGAGTGGAGGCGCATATATCACTTATTATCCAGTGGCAGCCATAAAATAATTAACCAAAAATATAGAAACTCAAGCAGAAAGTGATGCTCACTACTCACACTTAAGTTATATCCATGGATGAGCCCCAGTAAGAACAGATCTTTTGTAGGGCATGCTTCCACCCGTCAATCTCTTCTCTTGGGTATCAATTTGAATGGCCATAATGTTTGAGAATTGACTGGTTATAGGGACTGGAGTCCTTTTCATGGTATCTAAGAACATGAGTTGGATGAACTGAAAAGAGAGGAATACTCAAGCCAGGGGTGCTCAATGTTACAGCCGCCTCTTTGAGACACCATGATGAGTCTGGACAGCATTTGGAAAATACAGGAATGTGAATGGCACTGCTCTTGATTGCTCATTCCAAGCTCAGCCCTATCCTTTCTCCCTTTTCCAATTTGTGACTGTCTAAAAAGGCATTCAGTTTGCAGCAGAGAGAGCTTGGAATAGATGATCAACTAGAGTCTTACTCATGTCTTCTCCCCTAAAAGTTTGGAACTCAAAAAGACATGAAACCTCTTCTTTCTTTGGAAGCCAAGTTTAATTGTGGGAGGCTTGTATTGTTCCATTTTAGAGTTGGATCTCAAGAGGAAGGCTTACTAAGCTATGTTGCTAGTTCTGGTATGGGTCTTGGTTTGGGTTTGTGGATCAAGCAAGTTCAGGTATATCTATGATTGTTGTCTATTTATAGTAGCCATCGGATTACATATATATGTATAAATAGTTGGTCTATTTATAATTACCTGACTCTATGCTTTATATGGTGATAATACATAGGCATTGATTACTTACATATATTGATCTATGATTTCTTAGTATACTAATATATGTTTATATATATATGCACATAATTGATAATTGTTGAAGTGTTTGCATCTATTTCTATGTGTTAATACTTGAGTGTTTGAAACTGTTTGTAAACCCCTTGGGGAAGATGGTTTGACATGAGTGGTGCAGTTCGCTCAATCCCGGACAAGTGATGAGCCATGGGGTGGTGGAAATACCACTTACAGTCTGCTCAAAACTAAATGGAAAGGATGGGCCATGGAGGGGTGAAAGTGCCAATACCGCCTATAAGCTCCACCATTCCACAAGGGGGCAAGTGTTTGCCGAGGCAAGGGCATGGTTGGGGAAAGCAGGTATGGGTCACCAACAGGGAGTGTTGTGGTATACAACCTCTTAGGTTGGCATATGGCTGGGGCGGACCCACCCTACCACTCCTATTAGTCCACATTAGGCTACATTGTTGATAATCTATAAATATGTCCCCAGAGAATTAATGCTAACAAAGTATATATGTATGTTTGGCAATATGTTCATATGGTGTATGTAGGTTTCAATCAAGGACTCCGCGAACACGTTGTTAATTGCTAGGTCAAAACCCTGACCCTAGTGGGGAATTTATAGTCATTGGAAGGCTTTTTAGGGAAAACCGAGACAAGGGACATTACAACAAAAGGAGATGCAAATTGGAGTGCACATATACTAAGTTCTTTTCTCTTTTTGAGTGCAATCTATTGTGCAAAGAATACATGCTCCATTTCCCTCTTTTATGCAAATGAAATAGCAACCTATGAAGGCAAAGTAAAGAGAGTTATACATTATAAAAATGAAAAAATTTATAGTCCATTTCCCTCTTTTATGCAAATGAAATAGCAACCTATGAAGGCAAAGTAAAGAGAGTTATACATTATAAAAATGAAAAAATTTATAAACTATAAATGAAAGTTGAAACTGGAAAGATTAAAAATAAAAATTTATTAAACTTACATGTGATAAAACTTTGATTCAAGGGGTTGTAGGTGTTGGAATTGTTGTCATGGAAGCACCACCAACTATGAGGATCCTTCTTAAACTTATTACAAAGAGCCTCAATTCTTTGACCATTTGAGTGTACAAAATCAAAGAATTAACTCCTACAAAATCAATGAACTCACTCATGATTACGTCTTGCAAATCAGGATTAGGGAATGCTCTATGAAATGCTGCCTTGTATACTTAAGCAACTTCAAAATCTCTATATAAGGTGACCCTTGATGGCATAGAAAGAATCTCAACACTATTCTATTTTAGACTCAATGCAAAGGCAAGATGATGTAGTGGGGTGGTCATTGTGTTCCATCTTTCTTCAATAATTAGGTGCACTTGTTTGAAATGAGTTTCTTTAAGGTCTTGCTCTTTTGCATTTATGATGCTCTTCATCTTCTTAATCATTGAGTTGATGCTATCATATATTTCACCCAAGCAAGGCTTGTCCATGTTAGTATAACGAATTATGTTCAAAATGGTCTTGATGAAGCTATACAGTTACTCCACATGATTCCACCAAGAGTTATCTAAGATTATCTGCTTAATATTTGTTGTTTTGTCACTATTGCTTTGCCTTTTGTATAGAACAATTTTGGCTAATCATCATGTTAGAAATTGCCGTTCTAACTTTCACAAGTCATCTCAAGATGATTTTGTTAGAGGGAAAATGGGTGTCAATAATCTATCAAAAAAATAAAAAAAATTTAAAGAAGAATTAGAATACATAATCAAAATTTGAAAATGTAAAATTTTATGCTACTTCACTTGCTTTTAATAGTTCTGATTTTGAAAATGATCTAAAAATGCCTTGCGACATGTGGTGGTTGGTGATGAACATTTGGATATCCTGAGCCTCTACATATGTAACTCTTTGATCCAATCACTTTTATTCTCAATCATTTGTAGCATAAGATTGATAGAGTGGATCGCACAAGGTGTCCGAAAGATGCATGAATAGTGTTCCTCAACCAACAACCTAGTAGCTCTACAATTATTTGCTTTGTCCGTTATGAATTGAACAATGTTACAAGGTTCCACTTCCTCAATTGTTGTGATGAGAATATCAACAATAAATTGGCCATCATTCACTTGCCCCTCACAATCTACAACTCTAAAAAATATTTCCCCTTTAGGGAACACTACTATGACATTGATCAAGGGACAATATTTAGTATCACCCATCTAAAATAATGGACACACTTGTCAAAAAATGAATCCCTTATGGGCTTCAATGAATCTTCTATGAGCTTGACCTCTTTTTCCAATAAGGTGCTACATACCTTCTCATAAGTTGGGCCCTTGTACCTTTTTGGAGCCTCATTAATTTTTTTCACCATTTTTTGCCAATATGGTGAGCAAACAACATTGAAAGCCAACTCATTTGCATAAATACATCTTTGCTATGTGTTGATCGATAATATTTCGAGTCTCATTTGGAAACATAAATTCCAAAGGTTCCTTTGGTCTTTTGTTTGTAGTGGGTTCCTCAATTTTAGGAGCGGCCAAAAATGGGTGGCTCTTTACCACAACATTGTGATTAGATGGGGGCATTGGGGCCTTCATTCCCTTTGGTATTCTTTTTTCTAAGAGGTGATTTGGCTTACAACATGCTAGTTCATTTGCTTGCTTTTGCTCCATAATATATGCTATCACTTTTTTGAATGACACAAGTACACCGGTCTTTCCAAGGCAAGCTTTGATGCCTTGTCCAGGTATTCCACACAAATATCACTTTTTCGAATGACGCAAGTACACTGGTCTTTCCAAGGCAAGCTTTGATGCCTTGTCCAGGTATTCCACACAAATAAATTTTCACTTGACTATATAAACTTGAATATCTAGCATCACATCACTATCAAATCTAAATATAACCCCCACCACTTGGAATTAGTTGTATTATATCAACATACTTCGATAGAGGAGAACTTGGATTTGTTTTGAATTTAGATTGAGTTGTGGAGCTATAACTAGCTACCATTGTGATTCCTATGGCAAGAAATTTTATAAACAACACATTCAAAACAAAACAAAAAAATGAAAAACAAAAAATAGATATTTAAAACTTAGCTCTTTTGATACATTCATAGAAGGATGAAAGAAACTTAGAAAAATAAAGCAAAGAGTTTGTTTCATGTTTGTAAAACAAAAATGGAGGAAAAAAATTAAAAAAACTTACTTCTTTGCAAAAATATCCTTCTATGATCTTCGTGGCAACCAATGGACACTTGTAAATACATAGGAATGCAAACGTAATTGTTGTAGAACCTTCAAAGATCAATCTTCAACTCCTCTGCTTGATTCAACAAGCAAAAATGCCAATACTGGCATAGTGTGATGGTTAAATTGTGGTGTTGTTGTTCTTGCCATCAAGGTTCAAACCCCATTGGGGTGTTATTGTCGAGCGTTTATATTGGGGAGGAGGTCTCCCATTGTGACCTCACCGGTTCATAGCTCTAGTTCAAAAGCGTTTACCCCTTAATAATAAAATAAAACAAAAAAACAAAAAATAAAAAAGATTCAACAAACAAAACTGAATGTTCAACCTTCTGGAATGATATTTTTTTTTTGCAATAGAAATGAGGTAAAATAAACTTGTTTTGGAAGTGATTTTAGGGTTTAAAATCAGTTATAGGGTGCCTAGGTCAAAGTCAAATAAATATAAAAAAAACTGCCACAGGGATTGATGGGTTCTCTTGGATTCCGTTGGGTCTGTCCCAGTTGAACTGGATGGTTTAGGATCGGATTTTGTCCAAATCTGCAAGTGGACTGGACTGGATCTTGGATCCAGTTTGACCGAGACCCAGATCTAACTTGTTCGCAAACGGATCTGGTAACATAATTATTGATAGAAAGAAAATTGAGGATTAAACACAAATTATAGATCTTTAAACTCCTATTACACATTCCCATTCCATACCTACTTCAAAATAGTAAATGATAGCATTAAAGATGGCACTAATGATGCTATATTAAATTATCCAATTGAATTGCATTAGACACAAATTCAATGACCTTGGTATTGGTCATCAACAAGCTGTAATGTATTAATAAGTACAAAAAATAGACAAGGGTAACATGCATTTTTTATTTTCCCTATGTCTATTTAAAAGATCTTGAGTGCTTGTATCTGCACTCTTGGTTGTGAATGATGAGCTTCTTTTGTCTCATTTAGAATGGCAAAGGGCCCATTGTTAACTCCAATGGACCAATCTAAAAAGATATAGAATCATTTGGCATTACTGAATCATTGGATAATGAAGCATCGCATGCATTTTATCACGAATATCAGTTCACACTCATATTTATGTCTGATCTGTTTTCTTCCTTCTTTGTATCTCAATTACTAGATGGTGTGAGCTTACCTTGGAATCTATTTCTCTCTCTCTCTCTCTCACACACACACTCACACACACACACACACACACACACACAATTTTATATCACTAGAAGCACAAACATAATATAACAAAATAAATATTATAAACTGAAGCTATGTTCTACATGCATAGATACATAGATAATTGAATATATGAATATTTCTATGATTGTGATGTAACAAAAAAGTATTGTAAACTAAAGTTATGTTCTATACCATAAAATATATTTCCAGGCCTTAACTTCCACACTTCATGTTGTTGATAGGGCTCGAGCTAGAATCCTCTAGCCCAAGTCCTAACCTCAACATTTTTGGACTTGTCATATGTAAACTCTTTGCAACGAAAATTATACATTTGGGAAATCTAGAAATCAAAATATCACAATCTAGTTTTCAGAATAGAGTTAGGTACCTTCATAGCTCTCCAAATTGGAATCAATAATAGTCATCCTTGCTCATTGGATGAATAACATAGAGAATCATATCATGAACATAGTTATTATTTGTCTACTATACATGTTCCAATCAATAATATCCAAAGTCATTGATGTTTGGAATAATCAATTATCCCAATTTCATATTTGCCAATTATTTACCAATAATCAACAACTTAAACCTTTTCTGTTCCCTTTTCTTATACAAAAAGCTATGTTGTTGAATCTACCTGCAGAATTGTTTTGGCTCTGATCCAACACTGTCTAGTTTGATTGGGATAAACACGGGCGAACTCATTGATCCTTGTGGCAGTTTTTTGTTATTTTTTGTTTATTAATTTGATTTTGACTTGGGTGCCCTAGAGCTGATTTTAAACCCTAAAAGTCATTTCTAGAACATATCAAACATCAAAACAAGTTCATTTTAGCTCATTTCTGTTGCAAAAGATAAATATCATGCCAAGAGGTTGAACATTCTTTTTTGCTTGTTGAATCAACAAAGAGAATTGAAGATTGATCTTTGAAGGTTCTACAACCATTGCATTGTTATTCCTACATATTTACAAGTGTCCATTGGCTTCCAAGAAGAAGACCATAAATTTTTTTTTTTTTTGCAAAGAGGTAAGTTTTTTTAATTCTTTTTTGTTCATTTTTTTTTTAAATTTACAAACATGAAACAAATTTTTTTCTTTGTTTTTTAAAGTTTCTTTTATTCTTCTACGAATGTATCAAAAGAGTTATGTTTTATATATTTATTTTTTGTTTTTAAATATTTTATTTTGTTTTGTATGTGTTGTTTATAGAACTTCTTGCCATAGGAATCACAATGGTGGCTAGTTCTAGCTCCATAGTTTGACTTGTATTCAAAACATATTTGAGTTCTCTATGGAAATAAGTTGATGTGATACAATTTGTTCCAAGTGGTGGGGGTTATATTCGGATTTCCTAGGGATGTGTTGTGACCTATTTCACACATCGCCCCATTGCAAATGGGGACCCTCACTGGTTTGCTCTTAGGGTTTAGCTTTGAGTAGCAATTTCACAGTCTCTGGTGTCTTGAAAATTTCATGTCAAAGTCTGGAGTCATCACCCGAGCCAAGTTGGGAATTTGGGCCTGAAACTGAACGTCAACGTCATAGAAGTGCTTAGAAGACCCGGTAGACGAGGATCGCCTGTGCTTTCGCTCAAATCTGACACTTCCTATTTTTTAGGGATTTTGCTTTTTTGCTTTTTTGCTTTTTTCGTTTTTGGCATTTCTGGACCAATCTGGAATTTACTATTTTTAGAAAGTTGCTTTTTGCTTTTTTCTATTTTTAGTAAGTTTCTATTTTTAGAAAGTGCTAGGTCTCGCAGGCAGTGGAGTCGAAAGTTTCCACTTTTGGAATTAAAAGGCAAGCAAAAATCAAGCAGAAGTCTTAAAAAATCGAAAAAATCATGAGAAAAGTGCATGCAATCATGAGAAAAGCACATGCAAAAGTGAGAAAAGCAAGAAAAGGCGCATGCAAAAGCTAAAAAATCAATTGAAAAATTGCGCCATCAAGAGAGAAGACCAGTAAAAAAGCAAGTAAAAAGCAAGAAAGTTGTGGAGAAATTCGCCTAAGGCTGGATAAATGTGCCCATAAGAAAATCCAGTTGGATCTTTGAAAAGTCCACTTGGAAAATCCATTCGTCAAAAGAAATCCAGTTAAAAATCCAATTGAAATTCGTCCATTTGAAAATCTTGCTAAAATTCGCCTATTAAAAAGGAAATTCCAGTTGGAAAATGATAGAAATTGACTAAGGCAAAGAGTTACCTTGATGAAAGGTTGAAAAATCCAGTTGGAAAGTGAATAATTCCACTTGGGGGTCGAATTTGCACAAGGCAAGAAGTTTTAAATAACTTAAATTTCATTAAAAAGTTATCAATTATTGAGAAAGGGCGCCCTTGGTTGAAAAGTCAAAAAATCAAAAAGAGATAAGATTGCTTTTTTCGTTTTAAAGCAAAGGCACCCAATTAAGGAAGAAGTCGACCTAAACCAATATGGAAAGATTTTATTATAAAAGAAGGCCTTGTGAGCTTATTTTTTATTATTTACAGATTGAATTTTCTCACAGGCAAGCTCTTCTCAAGCTAAGGACGTTTTTTCTTCTTCAGCTGCAAGGAGATTTTTTGATTCCAGAACATAGGGTTGGTTTTTTCTCTTCCATTTCCAGATTTCTCAAGCAGCTGCAAGGTTATTATTGGCGAATTTAAAGAAGGGAAAAGGATTTTTCATCTTGGATTTGAGAAAACTTCAGTTTAAATCTTTAAAAGTCCAGAAAATTATTTAAAAATTCCATGAATGCTCTTTAAAAATAATAAAGGCGGATAAAATTTCATTAAGAATTTATTCTTTAATCAGCCTTTTCAATTAAATTCTGGATTTTTTAATTAATTTTAAAAATTTCTCTAGCCATAAAATCGCCCTTTTTTTACAAATTTGTGAAATATTCTAACTCCGAGCTTCGTACAGGCACAATGTCTACTTCAAAGAACGTAGGAGGTGGAGTTAGAAAAGCCCAAGTAAAGGAAGTCCTCAAGGAGTTTTATCTAGAATCTCAATTGTCCTCGAAATGGAAGAAGATAGCGGATACCAACTTTGAGCAGTTCAATGCGATTCAACACAAGAAAATGATGTTTGGTACTCAGCACGAAATGCCCACACCTATTGCAACTAACATCGTTAAGTCCGGACTTCATCAAGTAGCAGGATTTCCACCTGCAGTTCAGTGCAGTGAGCTAAGGGTTGAGTGTGCCAGAAGATACAATCCGCAGACAAGATCCATTAAAACACCTAATGGGATCACCTTGGCATACTTCACAGAGGATTTAGTCAGAGAGGTATTTGGTATTCCTCATCGTCAAAAAATGTTGAATAGGACTCAAAAGGATAACAGGCCATGTTTGATCAAGCTAAAGAATCCTGTATGGACATAGTCAATTCCAACTGGATGAAGGAACCCAAAAGACATCGCTCTAAGTTGCCAAAAAGATTAATTTGCACAGATTTTAAAGCAGAGTACAGTGACATGATTCATATGCTTAACATGATTATGGGTACCTCTCAAGGAGCTTTCTTCGAAGTATGGATGTTTTCATATGTAGAGGAGGTCGTATTGGGAATGGAGGCAATAAATTGGGCAAAGTTAATAAGTGATAACATTGATTTCCAGTTGAGAAACTTGGAGAAGACTAAAACCTTCTATATGAGTTCCTACATGGTTTATATCTTGGCATGGTTTACTAAGTATAGAGGACTGATTTGCAAAGGGGAAGTTGGACTTCGAAAAGATCAGCTCAAAGCATATGATTGTTACCCGCAGCTCCAGCTGCATTACAAGGATAATTATAAGATAACCAATGGCGCCTTCCTTATGTATATCACGCGAGTGCTTCAAGGAGCAGTTCAAAAAAGGCTATCCAAGGAGGCTATGGTGATGCTTGATAAATTTGGGTCTTGGTTCATCCAATTTCCGACCTTTACATACATAAGAGTTCATGGATACTCAGATGCTCCGCATAGACTTCCTCGGTATCCAACAGACAAGATTGTTATGCTTGAAGTTGCAAGGCAATTGGCATGTATAGATTCTATTCAAGGGAAAAGGAACAAACAAGGAGTGGATTTTCCAGTTGCAATTGGGAAAATGCTAGAAGTCTGCCCCTCATTGCAATCAGCCAAGGCAGCAAAGTTAGAGTTGCAATTTTATAAATTCGGCACTTATAATCCAAGGTCTGATTATAACCCATACTTGAGGATTCACGGGAAGAAGTCCCTTCATGTTATGCAGATTGAAGACTATTGGTCTAACTTGGTGGATGAATATGGAGTCAGGAAGAAGATCTGGTCCAAAATTCCAATTGAACTTGTAAAAAGGTGTGACTTATTCCCTATACCTGATCAAGTAAAAGACAACGGAGACTACATGCATCCTCAATTTGAACAGGAAAAGAACAAGCCTATCTTGTTGCCCAACTGGATACAACCTGAGTTGGCTGATTTGGACATATTAATGAAGGATATTATAGCTTATTCTAGGGAGTGGGCAGATAATCAGATCAACAGGTTGAGAAAAGGAGGAGTTACTCTTACCTACGCCACATTGGGCAGTAAGGAAAGCCAGGGTGAGGCAGGTGGAGAAAGTCTTAATGTACTTTCGTGTCCTAGCAAGAGAAAGGTAGTGAGTGAAGATCTTCACACAAAGAAAAAGGAATCAGCTGACAGAGAATTGGAAAATAAGAAGCAAAAAGTGAGTGAAATTCCATCATCTTCAAGTACTTTATCTGTTGGAGTAATAGAAAAAGTGTCCATTGCTGAGATTGAACCAAGCCATGAGCAAGAGGTCGAATTTCAAGAGTTAGAACAGTTGGATTCTCTCCAAGAGCAAGCCCTCACTGAGAGTTTGGAAGGAGGTGATACGCTGATGATTGAAGGCATGGGGGATACTGAGGTCCTTGGAAACAATGAAGAGCTGGGAGATGAAGTAATTTCTGCTCTGAAAGGAATTAATGATGATATTCAATTAGAGGATGGGATGGAATTATCCACTATCCCAGCTTGGTTGACCGAAAGTTTGATGAAGAAGTCTAGACCACTAGATGAAGTTCAACCAGTTGAAAGCATGCAAGACTTCCTAGAGAGGATTGGCAAAGCTAAAATGCCAAGGAAGCCTAAAAAGTATTCTCAGATTACCAGGAATGAAGCAGGATCCCGAATCTTACAAGTTGCAGTCCCAAAAATTGACAAGCCAAGAGATCAGATTACTCCTATGGACTATGATGTTACAACGTTGGACATTGGGCCAACCACGATAGAACAGGATTTCCATGAGTTGGCAGACACTTCCAAGGCCATCAAGGAGAAAGTTCGACAAAACAGAGGAGAAGAAGGAAAGGCTAGAGTTAGAAAATTTAAGGCTAATGGAGTTCATTCAGCAGCTAACAGCCCCTTTGCGCCAAGAAAGTGAAGCTTTTATTCCGCCATCATCTCTTCCTCCAGAATCCGTTGATACTCTTGAAGCTATGAGGATCACAAGCCAAGCAACTAAGAGTTGGATCAACAATATCTCAAAACAGATGGAACAATTCTTGGAGAAATGTGCTCAGACTTATGACAGATCTGCCTTGCTTATGACAGAAATTGGTCAAATTGAAGACAATTGGGAAGACTTCCAGTACGTAAATGACAAAGTGATACCTCGTTTGAAGGTTTTAAAGGAAGTTTCCCTGCAAATATTAATCCAAGAAGGTGTTATTGAGGAAGGAGCCTCGTATGATTTCAGCAGGTGGTATCATTCCTTATTGGCTAAAAGGAAGATATATGATGGAATGAAGGAAGAATGTGCTGTTATACGGAATGCAATTGAAAAAATTCAGTTTAAAATCCTCACTTCTCTTGAAGGATTAACAGGGCAGGAGCATCATGATGCAAATGGCTTGGATTTAGAAGGATTGAAGAAAAATGTAATGAATATTTACTTCAAGGAAGTGCAGATTGTTACAGAGAATCAGCTTGATGATATGTCTTCCCTTTTGACCTTTATGGATAACTTTCAGAAACAGGAAGATAGGTGGGAAAGTACTTTTACCCAGTGCCTTGAAACCTTGGACATAATGGGAGTGCAACTGGATTCTATGCCGAGCATATCAATGGAGGAGCTGGATTTCGTGTTAGCAAAATTTCTTGCATTTGCGGCTAGGGAGCAGTCCAATGGGAATTGCATTTTGGATTCCCACTTGCTCGAATGATTTGCAAGGTGTCATTGTTTGCCATACTCCAAGTGGCTCGTCTTGCTTGTGCCATGTGTCTTTGAGTTGGTTATGTTTTTAGGGTTAGGGTTTTTTGAAATAATCTTGGCCATTGATCTCAAATCGATTTGTGCCGTTGCTTTGTAATTGGGGTTGCCTATATAAACCCCACGCATTTCATTCATTCAGGGAGAGACTTCTGAAATTGTTGCTACTAGTGCTATTCAAATAATAATTTGATTCAGAGTTGAGCATTTGTTATTTTGAGAGCTTGCATGGTTTCATAATTTCTTCAATAAAGTAAATTAGTTTTAACATTTCTTTAGATGAATGAATGATTGATAGTGTTGGAAATAGTGAAGTTAGTTCATACCTTTTTCAATTGAATGATTTTCAATTTGATGTGCAAGGTTAGTTTGAACGTTGAAACTGTTTAACTTGAATTCTATTACCTATATACATTGTTCGAATTGATGGTGGTATTGTGTAATAGGACATTGTTCGTAAATCCCATTTGAAGATTGCACCATCTTTGTCTAGTTGTAGTCATTTTGCTTGGCAAAGCAAAGATTGGTTTAAATTTCACTATCCAGCATTTGTCTCTTAAGTTCCTAGGAGTAGTTTAGCGTAAGTCTAGTTTCTAAACCCTCATCCCTTTTTCTTTTATTTTATCTCAAAACTAAAAGTCCCAAAAATACAAGAGCATTCAACGTCACATCAATCCAAATCCCTACTTTTGAATAAGTTCATTATCCAAGGTCCCTTTGTGAAATCAGCATATTACATCATCCATTGAGCTTGACCATCCCCCCAAACGAAACATTGGAATTACCGTATGATCTTTCTAGCAATCTTAGCATAAGAGGTAATTTTTTAAGAGAGGATAGAGCGTCTTTGGACTCTTTATTCTAGAGTGTTTGGTATGTCATAAAACACGTATCAATAGGATGCAATGCTAGATATTCAAGTTCATGTAGTTGGGTGAAAGCCCATTTGTGTGGAATACCTGAACAAGGCATTGAAGCTTGCTTTGGGAAGAATGATGTACCTGTGCCATCAAAGAAAGTGAAAGCATATGTTATGGAGCAAGAGCAAGTAGATGAACTAGTAGGCCATAAATCAAATTGCCTCTTAGCAAAAGGAAGATCAAAGAGAATGAAGCCCCCAATGCCCTCATTGAATACTAGTGTTGTGATAGAGAGCTACTTAATTTTGACCACTCTTGAAAGTGAAGAACCGATTGTAGACACTGAAAATTGTCCTAAGCCTGTGAACGCCATTTTTCACATTAATTCTTCCTCCTCCTTGCATAATTAAATAATTTTAATTATTTGATTATCCCTTAAGGTCATATTCTCCTATTAATTAAATAATTCTTAATTATTTAATTAATTCATTTTCTCCTTATTCCTCGTTGATTAATTAAATTATTTATTTAATTATGTCACTAATTAATCCTTTTTCCCCTATAGTTAAATAAATTCCTAATTATTAAATTATTCATGTTCCTATTTTCGGTCTATAATTAAATAGTTATTATTAATTGTTTAATTATTCATTAGCTTTTTCTTCAATAGTTAAAATAAATTCTATTTATTTAATTATTTTCCACCTTTCCCTCTACTATTGAATAATTATTTTAATTATTTAATATTTTTTCTTTTTCCTCCACTTTTAATTAAATTGTTATTTTTATTAAAAGTCAACCTTTTACCTTTCTTCTATAATTAAATAATCATTTTTATTTAATTATTCACTTTCCCTCCTAAATTGAATAATTTTATAATTATTTAATTTGCTCCAGCAACCTCTTTTATCGTTCCAATCTTATCTCTTCATCTCATTTAATTTTCACCCTTGATCATGTGACATTACCTTTTAATCTCCACTGTCCATCCTTAACTAAACCCTATTTTTGCACTAACCTTATTTTTCTTTGCTTCTAAGCAATCTCATCCATTGATCAACATCATTCTTCATCTTTCAATCCTATCCCTTCATTTGAACTTGATTTTCTATAAAGAACATTGTAACAACTAACATCTTAAAGTTAACGGAGAAGCAGTTATATTGGCAACTTCAGTTGAAAGGCAACTAAATAACTAACAATCTAGGGTTTTCCCAAACAATAGATAACGAACTAAAAAGAGAATAACTGCTAGGGCATCATTATCTAACTATCTTCCATAACAAAGTAAAGGAAATAACTGTCTAACTTTTCCATTCAAAATTAACATTTAGCAATACATCAATTAAATAACATTAATTGCAATAATTTAAAGTAACTTAAATAAACAATTGTTTGTACTTGAAATTACGGAAGAGAGAAACACATTATGCAATCATCATTATGCTGAAATGCTGAACATCTTTAACAAGAGGAAAGAGAAATATCATCAAGGGATTTTTTGCCCAACCAAGATCTACTGGTCTCCCGTGCTTCTTCCAATTGAAGAAACCCGACCCTTCATGAGGGCAATCAATAAGGAATCACAAAATTACATTATGCCATTCTGAACCTGGTGTCATGTACCTGTACCTCTAGTCGATCTCTCCTTTGTAGGTACCTCCTAACCAAAGAGATCATTTTGACTAGGATATATCTGGCCATGAAAAGCTGACATTTGCCAAACTAGCATTCTACCTTGGCCAAGGATTTCCATAATCTAGCACGTAACTCGTGTAGTCAGCCATCACCCTTGCTCGACATCTATCTCTTATTTGAGATGTATATTCTTTAAGTTAATGTTTCAATATTTTTCTTTAGTTATTCAAAAGTAAACAGTACTATGGTTCCATAACCAGATTTACCATGCACATGATTCGACTGAATTTGATTAACAGTATTTCATGAGAGAAGAATATAGTTCAGCTCCATTCAAATGACAAGTTTTTAAAGGTATAGAAGAGCAAGATTTGGCTCTAACTTATTATCAAGTAAATACATAGATGGGTAAGATTCGGCCCCATGGTTTTAGATAACAAATGAAGCTACAGATGAACATGCATTCAAGACTGAACTTAGGATTCAAGGCAAATTTTATCGATTACTTTTCTATTAACAGGGGCAGATTCTTATACAAAAGAACAATGACATGGTTGCCATAAAAGCTTATAGCAGCTTATCAAACATTGACACAAATTTTAGTCTTTAACAGGGTTCACATCGACAACAAGAATTTACACAAAGGCCTTAGCTCTAAATTCATCACACACATCAAACATCTGCAAGTATCAATTACCAGAATACGATGAAACTAATAGTACTTGCCTGAGAAAGAAAACAAGAGCCCAAATTGAAGATGATATTACTGAGAGCTTGTCAAGAAAAACTCTTTCAATCTACTGAAGATTGACAACCACAAGATTGGTGATCTCAACTACGAATTGAGCTTCAATAGAAATCCGCAGAGCCAAAGCTAGGTTGATGAATGAAAATAGAATGAGTGATAGAACAAACAAAATGCAGAATGAGATGATGCAGTAAGGACTTTTCCCTAGTGCTACCGCGTCAACTTGCTGAGAGAGAGAGATAAAGATTCAAAGCCAAGGACGGTATGAAAATAATCAACACAAGTTTGATGGAGGAGAAACTAAGAACTCCGATAGATGGAAAGAACCGAATGCTTCATGCCAAAAATGATTCAATGATTTCCCCCCAACCCCCCAACCCCTCCCAAGAAAGAGAGAGAGCCTCCGCCAAGTATTCGACTTCCATGCTTGTAACGTCCAGTTATGGACGTCAAGTTCTTGGTAGGGTGGTGTAAGACTTCCATTTTCTTTTAGAATAATTTAAATATGATTAAAAAGGTTCCATCGAGCAAGAGTGGTGGTCACACCTTTACTAATATTTAACTTTATTAAACATATAAGGTGCTTAGTTATCGAAACTCTTGACCAAGGCAATAATTCAGTTTAACCCTGGCTTACGGCATAGTGATAATTGATGATTCTTTATTGTTTTTGTCCTCTGCTTGATGATATTTCCCTTTTCCTCAGAGAACTGGCAATCTTGCAACCACTTGACAAGAAAAACTAGGATTAGATAGTTTTGAATAATTCATGATAATAGTTTATATCCAATTATTCAATCATAATTCATAACATTTCATTTACAATTTCGTGCAAGGAAAATCATTCATGTTGCACATACAATTTATATTAAGAAATTTAAAACTTCTTTCAAATCACATTCACATGAAAGTAGTTACTTGCAATTAACATTGCATTCGGAACACATAACCAAACACATATGCTCAATGTAAGGGATGTAACA
>VDFB02325027.1:0-30062 GCA_007258455.2 Sequoia sempervirens | reverse complement strand
GGGATGCAATGCTAGATATTCAAGTTCATGTAGTTGGGTGAAAGCCCATTTGTGTGGAATACCTAAACAAGGCATTGAAGCTTGCTTTGGGAAGAATGATGTACCTGCGCCATCAAAGAAAGTGAAAGCATATGTTACGGAGCAAGAGCAAGTAGATGAACTAGTAGGCCATAAATCCAAATTGCCTGTAAAGGAGAGATCCAAGAGAGAATGAAGCCCCCAATGCCCTCATTGAATACTAGTATTGTGATAGAGAGCTACTTAATTTTGACCACTCTTGAAAGTGAAGAACCGATTGTAGACACTGAAAATTGTCCGAAGCCTGTGAATGCCATTTTTCACATTAATTCTTCCTCCTCCTTGCATAATTAAATAATTTTAATTATTTGATTATCCCTTAAGGTCATATTCTCCTATTAATTAAATAATTCTTAATTATTTAATTATTTAATTTTATCTTTATTCCTCCTTGATTACTTAAATAAATTATATTTATTTAATTACATCACTAATTAATCCTTTTCCCCTATAATTAAATAAATTCTAGTTGTTAGAGTTATTCGTGTTCCTATTTTGGATTATAATTAAATGGTTATTATTAATTGTTTAATTATTCATTAGCTTTTTCTTCAATAGTTAAAATAAATTCTATTTATTTAATTATTTTCCACCTTTCCCTCTACTATTGAATAATTATTTTAATTATTTAATATTTTTTTCTTTTTCCTCCACTTTTAATTAAATTGTTATTTTTATTAAAAGTCAACCTTTTACCTTTCTTCTATAATTAAATAATCATTTTTATTTAATTATTCACTTTCCCTCCTAAATTGAATAATTTTATAATTATTTAATTTGCTCCAGCAACCTCTTTTATCGTTCCAATCTTATCTCTTCATCTCATTTAATTTTCACCCTTGATCATGTGACATTACCTTTTAATCTCCATTGTCCATCCTTAACTAAACCCTATTTTTGCACTAACCTTATTTTTCTTTGCTTCTATAAGCAATCTCATCCATTGATCAACATCATTCTTCATCTTTCAATCCTATCCCTTCATTTGAAATTGACTTTCTATAAAGAACATTGTAACAACTAACATCTTAAAGTAACGGAGAAGCAGTTATATTGGCAACTTCAGTTGAAAGGCAACTAAATAACTAACAATCTAGGGTTTTCCCAAACAATAGATAACGAACTAAAAAGAGAATAATTGTTAGGGCATCATTATCTAACTATCTTCCATAACAAAGTAAAGGAAATAACTGTCTAACTTTTCCATTCAAAATTAACATTTAGCAATACATCAATTAAATAACATTAATTGCAATAATTTAAAGTAACTTAAATAAACAATTGTTTGTACTTGAAATTACGGAAGAGGGAAACACATTATGCAATCATCATCATGCTGAAATGCTGAACATCTTTAACAAGAGGAAAGAGAAATATCATCAAGGGATTTTCTGCCCAACCAAGACCTACTGGTCTCCTGTGCTTCTTCCAATTGAAGAAACCCGACCCATCACGAGGGCAATCAATAAGGAATCACAAAATTACATTATGCCATTTTGAACCTGGTGTCATGTACCTATACCTCTAGTCGATCTCTACTTTGTAGGTACCTCCTAACCAAAGAGATCATTTTGACTAGGGTATATCTGGCCATGAAAAGCTGACATTTGCCAAACTGGCATTCTACCTTGGCCAAGGATTTCCATAATTTAGCACGTAACTCGTGTAGTCAGCCATCACCCTTGCTCGGCATCTATCTCTTATTTGAGATGTATATTCTTTAAGTTAATGTTTCAATATTTTTCTTTAGTTATTCAAAAGTAAACAGTACTATGGTTCCATAACTAGATTCCATAACTAGATTTATCATGCACATGATTCGACTGAATTTGATTAACAGTATTTCATGAGAGAAGAATATAGTTCAGCTCCATTTAGATGACAAGTTTTTAAAGATATAGAAGAGCAAGATTTGGCTCTAACTTATTATCAAGTAAATACATAGATTGGTAAGATTCGGCCCCATGGTTTCAGATAACAAATGAAGCTACAGATGAACATCAAGACTGAACTTAGGATTCAAGGCAAATTTTATCGATTACTTTTCTATTGACAGGGGCAGATTCTTATACAAAAGAACAGTGACATGATTGCCATAAAAGCTTATAGCAGCTTATCAAACATTGACACAAATTTTAGTCTTTAACAAGGTTCACATCGACAACAAGAATTTACACGAAGGCCTTAGCTCTAAATTCATCACACATCAAACATCTGCAAGTATCAATTACCAGAATACGATGAAACTAATAGTACTCGCCTGAGATAGAAAACAAGAGCCCAAATTGAAGATGATATTACTGAGAGCTTGTCAAGAAAAACTCTTTCAATCTATTGAAGATCGACAACCACAAGATTGGTGATCTCAACTACGAATTGAGCTTCAATAGAAATCCGCAGAGCCAAAGCTAGGTTGATGAATGAAAATAGAATAAGTGATAGAACAAACAAAATGAAGAATGAGATGATGCAGTAAGGACTTTTCCCTAGTGCTACCGCGTCAACTTGCTGAGAGAGAGATAAAGATTCAAAGCCAAGGGCGGTATGAAAATAATGAACACAAGTTTGATGAAGGAGGAGAAACTAAGAACTCCGATAGATGGAAAGAACCGAATGCTTCATGCCAAAAATGATTCAATGATTTCCTCCCCCCCCCACCCCCCCCAAGAAACCAAGAAAGAGAGAGAGCCTCCGCCAAGTATTCGACTTCCATGCTTGTAATGTCCAGTTATGGACGTCGAGTTCTTGGTAGGGTGGTGGTTATAAGACTTCCATTTTCTTTTAGAATAATTTAAATATGATTAAAAAGGTTCCATCGAGCAAGAGAGGTGGTCACACCTTTACAAATATTTAACTTTATTAAAAATATAAGGTGCTTAGTTATCGAAACTCTTGACCAAGGTAATACTTCAGTTTAAGCTTGGCTTATGACATAATGATAATTCATGATTCTTTATTGGTTTTGTCCTCTCCTTGATGATATTTCCCTTTTCCTCAGAGAACTAGCTATCCTGCAACCACTTGACAAGAAGAACTAGGATTAGATAGTTCTGAATAATTCATAATAATAGTTTATATCCAATTATTCAATCATAATTCATAACATTTCATTTACAATTTTGTGCAAGGAAAATCATTCATGTTGCACATACAATTTATATTAAGAAATTTAAAACTTCTCGCAAATCACATTCACATGAAAGCAGTTACTTGCAACTAACATTGCATTTGGAATACATAACCAAACACATATTCTCAATGTAAGGGATGTAACATACTCCTCCCCTTAAGAATCATCGTCCTCGATGATTGTTTATTCAAAGTCTCAAATTTAAACATAAACATAAATATAGTGTTCTCATTTGTTCATTAAAAGATAAGGAGATTTCTCAAGGATTTCTTCATAATTCTCCCAAGTGGCATTTTCTTCAGAGTACTGGTCCCATTGGACCTTGCATTGCATAACCTCGCGGTTACATAAGCGCATTTCATGCACCTCGAGCACTCTAAGTGGCTCGACTGTGATCATCCCTAGATTCGACACCTGCAAGGAATTCTAGTCAATTTGGTGATCAAATCCTGCATAGTATTTCTTAAGATAGGAAGCATGAAATAAATTGTGTAATCTAGCGAGGGTTGGTGGTAGAGAAATTCTATAAGCTACTGGGTTAATAAGTTTCAGGACTTCAAATGGTCCCACATATCTTGGAGCTAATTTTGAGGCTTTTCCAAATTTGATTGAGCTTTTCTAGGGTTTTACCTGTAAGAGAACTTTATCCCCAACTGCAAACTACTTGGGAGTTCTTTTGCATCCACGTAGCTCTTCTGTCAGTCATTGGCTTCTTTTAACCTCTGCTTGATCAACTTAACCCGTTCTTCCATTTCAAAGAGCATTTTGGGTCCGAGGACGATCCTGTCCTCCACTCTGTCCCAACTAATAGGTGTTCTACACTTTCTGCCATATAAGGCTTCAAACGGTGCCATTTTGATAGCTGATTGATAGGAGTTATTATAGGCGAACTCTACCAATGGTAAATATTCCTCCCATTTATATTGCTGAACCATACAATACATTTTGAGTAGATCTTCCAAAATCTGATTTACCCTTTCCGTTTGACCACCGATTTCTGGGTGATAAGTTGTGTTGATATTTAACTGAGTTCCCAAAGTAGAAAATAAAGTCCTCCAAAATTTGGATGTCATTCTAGCATCTCTTTCGGAGATAATCTTCTCCGGAACTTTGTGTAATCGGAAAATTTCCTGCACAAACTTCCGAGAAACCACAAAAGCTCCATCTGTCAAATTCCCAGTATAAAATGTGCTACTTTGGTAAGTTTATCCACCACAACTAGTATTGCATTGTGCCTATTCTTGGTCATCGGTAATCCCTGGACGAAACCCATACTAATGACTTGCCATTTCTAGTTGGGTACACTGTGAGGTTGTAGTAACCTTGCTAGGTGCTGATGCTCTACCTTAATCTTCTGACATTCAAAACAACTTGCAACGAATCTGGCTGCATCCTTTTTCATTGCTTTCCAAAAATATAGGGGTTTGACATCGACCAACATTTTTGTTACCCCAGGATGTCCTGAATAGGGTGCTCAGTGAGCCTCTTGCCATATTATCTTCCTTAACTTTGGAGAATCGGGTATGTACATTCTATCCTTATACCTTAATAGCCGATCTGCCTGAATCTAAAAACCCTCATATTTAAGGTCCTGTGGGTTTGCTTGAAGAGCTCCTCACATCTGAAGGTAAAATTCATCTTCACACATTTTCTGCAACACCTGAGGTCTAAAATTTGTGTTGACTGACATCATAGAAGTTATATGCCTCCGCCGGCTTAATGCATCAACTACCCTATTTTCTTTTCCTTTGATGTAACTGATCTCAAAATCATAGACAGATATTAACTCCATCCATCACCTTTGTTGAGCATTTAAGTTAGGCTGAGTAAATAAGTACTTTAACCCTTGGTGATCTGACTTGAGTTCAAATGTTTTTCCCAACTGGTAATGTCGCCACATTTGTAAGGCATTAATGATAGTTGCTAATTCAAGATCATGTGGTGCATAATTTTGCTCATATTGTTTCAATTTTTGGGATTTTGCCACCATCTTCTCATCTTGCATTAATACTCCACCTAATCCATCACTAGATGCATCTGTGATCACTACAAAATGGCCGTTAGGGTTTGGTACAACCAAAATGGGTGTTGTGGTTAACTTCTCCTTTGATGTATCGAAAGCTTCTTGACATTTCGCAATCCATTCAAACCTCTTCTCCTTTATTTGAAGGGAGGTGATGGGGTGAGCAATTCTAGAAAAGTTTTTCACAAACCTTCGATAATATCCAGCTAGACCCATGAAGCTCCTAACCTTGTGCATGTTCTTAGGTATTGACCATTCTACTATAGCTTTTATCTTTGCAGGGTCTACTGCTATTCCCTCAGCTGATATGATATGACCTAAATACTATACCTCCTTCTGAAAGAAAGTGCATTTGACAATTTACCATAAAGTTGGTGTTCTCTTAATAGTTGAAGGACTATTTGAAGATGCCGAAGATGTTCTTCCTCATTCTTGGAATAAATGAGAATGTCGTCAAGAAATACCAATACAAACTTGTCTAGACAATCGCGGAAAATGTTGTTCATCAAGTTCGTGAATGGTGTTCGAGCATTGGTAAGTCCAAAAGGCAGTACTGTGAATTCATAGTGGCCATACCTAGTTCTGAAAGCTGTTTTATGGATGTCTTCCTCTTTCAATCTTAATTGGTGATATCTTGACCCTAAATCTATTTTGGAAAACACGGCTGCCCCCTTCATCTGGTCAAAAAGATCATCTATCTTGGGCAAGGGATATTTATTCCTGATGGTGAGCTTATTCAACATGTGGTAATCAATGCATAGTCGGAGTGTCCCATGCTTCATCTTAACAAATATCACTGGTGCACCCCATGGTGAAACACTAGGTCGAATTAACCCTTTATCTAACAACTCTTGCAACTGTTCCTTTAACTCCAACAACTCCACTGTGGTCATACGATACGGGGCCTTAGAGACAGGTTCAACCCGAGGAACTAAATCTATAGAGAAATCAAATACTCTTCTCGGCGGTAGCCCAGGTAGTTCCTTTGGAAACACATCTTGATATTCTTAGAGATAAGGATATCTCTCTATAAAGATTTCCTCCTTATGGTCAATTTCCATTTCCTCACTCTGGTTCTGAGTTTCCATAATCATATCATCCAAAATTACACTTTGTTTAAATTCCCTAACTTCCTCCATCTTTACAGCATATATCTGACAACCTTTCTTTTATTTCTTTTCAGTTGCATGGCAAAAATTTGCTGCATTCTAACTTCCCATTGCACTCCTTGCAAAAACATCGTATTTCCATGATCATCTAGACATTCCACTGTCTTTTCTAGGCAATCAATCTTGGCCTTATGCTTCTTTAACCAGTTCATTATGAGGATTGCGTCATAGGAACCTAGAGGAGCTACATATAGGTTAACTTCATTAGTGAAGCCTGGAAGTTCTACCCTAGCCTCAAATAGACACTACTCTACCCAAGCTCTCATCTGATTAGTATATTCTACAGTCCAAGAGTTTTCCATAAACCCAGTTCTTTTTGGAGATCTACCTAGTAGTTTAGGTGATATAAAACATTCAGTAGCCCCAATGTCAATTAATATGCTTATTGGGTTCCCGTAAAGCATACTTGGAGTTTCAATTGGAGTGACCTGATACTCTGCCTATTTGTTGTCTATAGTTGCATGGATTCTCTGTTGGAAAGCTGTTTGTTGGGGTGGTAATGGCCTTCGTTGTTGCTGTCCCTACTGATTCTTATTAGGGCATTGATTTGCATAATGCTCTCCACCGCAATTAAAACATCCCCTTCGTGGTCCTTTCTTTTTCGGACCCTTGCTTGCAGTAGTTTCATCTTTCTGGTTACTATTATTGCCCTTTTTATCCTTTTTGCTATCATACTGATTATTTTTATTCCCTTTTCTCTTGAAATTCTGATGAGACTGTTTCCATTTTCCCTTACCGTGATTCTTGTCCCTAATGGAACCATCCTTTTTCAATCTTTGTTCTTTTCAAATTGCTTTCTCATAAGCCTCATCCATTGTATGAGGTGCCAAAACATCTACCGGACCTCTAATGCGGTTGTTCAAACCCAAAATGAACTTTCAGACTCAAAGGTTTTCATCTTGTTGATATTGAGGTACATATTTTAGTAATTGAGAATATTTTTCCTAGTATTCATTGACTGATAAAGGCCCCTGCCTAAGGTTCTCAAAATCCAAAAGTTTTTGATCATAGAATAACTGTGGGAGCCATCTTTGTTGGAATATTCTTACAAAATGCTCCCAAGTCACATTTGCTACTTCAAGACCCATTTCCGCTCTTTTGTTTTCTAACCATGTTGCAGCTTCTTCGGCCAATTAGTAGGCTGCCTAGGCAGCCTTGGAAGTGTCTTAGTAGTCTCTTAACTCAAAGTATTTCTCCATCTCAGTTAGCCATGCCTCAGCGGCATCTCCTAATGTGAAGCCCTCAAACTTAGGAGGTTTAATCTTTTTCATATCCTTGGCCAATTCGTTAGCCAACAGACTCCTTTTATTACCTAGACTTATGGTTTTTGAACTTTCTTCATGTTGGTCACTATGGGTCTCGGACCTTTCCTCATGCATATCAGTCTGCTCGTCCACTTTTCTTTCCAGATTTAGCAATTGGTTTTGAGTTTCACTCATTAAATTCAATAATTGGTCTCGTTTGGCCATAGGGTTATCATTGTCTCGATCTCCTCTAAACCCATTTCCGGAATTCTCCATTCCAATGAAGTTCTTGGAGATTTGATATTACTTATTAGTCTATGTTTGGTTTTATTTCCATGGTTCTCTCAATGATATTTCATAAACAAACAGTTGCTTTAAGATATCAATATGATATGCCATCAAATTAATTATAGATTCCATTCATTAATGATTACAAAATGATTATCACTCCCTGTGATAGATTCAATTACAAATGTTTATAAATAACTATCACTCCCTATGATAGATTCAATTACAAAATCAATAACTATCACTCCCTGTGATAGATTCAATTACAAAATGATTATAAATAACTATCACTCCCTGTGATAGATTCAATTACAAAATCAATAACTATCACTCCCTGTGATAGATTTAATTACAAAATCAATAACTATCACTCCCCGTGATAGATTTAATTACAAAATGATTATAAATAACTATCACTCCCTGTGATAGGTTTAATTACAAAATTTGTTACAAAAGAGTCTGTGATAGGTTTTCATTACAAATTGATTATGTATCATTATCGCTACCGGTGATCGGTTCCTCCTGATCATTGAATTCAGAAAAAGGTATGAACCTATATTCAGGGGTTGGTTTTCATTTTTCAGAGGATTCAAGCAGCTTGGTTCCAATATTGATTAGGTTCATAGTGCTAGTTTGTTTCATTTCAGCAAGGATGGCTGCTTTAATAACTTCCTTACTGGAAGGTGTCCACTTCCTTCTTTCTCATCGAAGTCTCCTTAGAGCTTCAACCATGGTCTCCAAGTCCGCAGGAATAGAGCATCTAGAATTATCATACTAGATTTTGATTTTCCATAGCTGTTTGGATACCAGATCTTGGACCTTCTTTTGTGGTGTTTTCCGTATCCACATCTTGGAAAAACACCAAGGATAGGTTTTAGTTTTCTAGGTTTGCATGATGAGCCCGAGGTTTAGTGCCGAACCTGGTAGCTTTGATACCATATGTAACAGCTAACATCTTACAGTTAATGGAGAAGCAGTTATATTGCCAATTTCAGCTAAAAGGAAACTAAATAACTAACAATCGAGGGTTTTCCCAAACAATAGATAATGAATTGAAAAGAGAGTAACTGTTAGGGCATCATTATCTAACTATCTTTCAGAACAAAGTAAAGGAAATAATTGTCTAACTTTTCCATTCAAAACTAACATTTAGCAATACATCAATTAAATAACATTAATTGCAGTAATTTAAAGTAACTTAAATAAACAATTGTTTGTACCTAAAATTACGGAAGAGAGAAACACATTATGCAATCATCACCATGCTGAAGTGTTGAACATCTTTAACAAGAGGAAAGAGAAATATTATCATGGGCTTTTCCGCCCAACCAAGACCTGCTAGTCTCCCGTGCTTCTTCCAACTGAAGAAACTTGACCCTTCACGAGGGCAATCAATAAGGAATCACAAAATTACATTATGCCATTTTGAGCCTGGTGTCATGTACCTATACCTCTAGTCGATCTCTCCTCTGTAGGTACCTCCTAACTAGAGAGATCATTTTGACTAGGGTATATCTGGCCATGAAAAGCTGACATCTGCCAAACTGGCATTCTACCTTGGCCAAGGATTTCCATAATCTAGCACGTAACTCGTGTAGTCAGCAATCACCCTTGCTCGACATCTATCTCTTATCTGAGATGTATATTCTTTAAGTTCATGTTTCAATATTTTTCTTTAGTTATTCAAAAGTAAACAGTACTATAGTTCCATAACCAAATTTATCATGCACATGATTTGACTGAATCTGATTAACAGTATTTCATGAGAGAAGAATATAGTTCAGCTCCATTCAAATGACAAGTTTTTAAAAGTATAGAAGAGTAAGATTTGGCTCTAACTTATTGTCAAGTAAATATATAGATGGGAAAGATTCGGCCCCATGGTTTCAGATAAAAAATGAAGCTACAGATGAACATGCATTCAAGATTGAACTTAGGATTCAAGGAAATTTTTATTGATTACTTTTCTGTTGATAGGGACAGATTCTTATACAAAAGAACAGTGACATGATCGCCATAAAAGCTTATAGCAGCTTATCAAACATTGACACAAGTTTTAGTCTTTAATAGGGTTCACATTGACAACAAGAATCTACATAAAGGCCTTAGCTCTAAATTCATCACACATCAAACATCTACAAGTATCAATTACCAAAATACGATGAAACTAATAGTACTCGCTTGAGAAAGAAAACAAGAGCCCAAATCGAAGATGATATTACTGAGAGCTTGTCAAGAAAAACTCTTTCAATCTATTGAAGATCGACAGCCACAAGATTGGTGATCTCAACTACGAACTGAGCTTCAATAAAAATCCGCAGAGCCAAAGCTAGGTTGATGAATGAAAATAGAATGAGTGATAGATCAAACAAAACATAGAATGAGACGATGTAGCAAGGACTTTTCCCTAATTCTACGGTGTCAACTTGCTAGAGAGAGATAAAGATTTTGAGCCAAGGACGGTATGAAAATAATGAACACAAGTTTGATGAAGGAGGAGAAACTAAGAACTCTGATAGATGGAAAGAACTGAATGCTTCATGCCAAAAATGATTTAATGATTCACCCCAACCCCTTGCCGCGCGCCCCCCCCCCCACCCCCCCACCTGCCAAGAAAGAGAGAGAGCCTCCGCCAAGTATTCAACTTCCATACTTGTAATGTCCATGCATGGACGTCAAGTTCTTGGTAGGGTGGCAGTTATAAGACTTCCATTTTCTTTTAGAATAATTTAAATATGATTAAAAAGGTTCCATTGAGCAAGAGAGGTGGTCACGCCTTTACTAATATTTAACTTTATTAAACATATAAGGTGCTTGTTATCGAAATTCTTGACCAAGGCAATAATTCAGTTTAACCCTGGCTTACGACATAGTGATAATTGATGATTCTTTATTGGTTTTGTCCTCTGCTTGATGATATTTCCCTTTTCCTCAGAGAACTGGCTATCTTGCAACCACTTGACAAGAAAAACTAGGATTAGATAGTTTTGAATAATTCATAATAATAGTTTATATCCAATTATTCAATCATAATTCATAACATTTCATTTACAATTTCGTGCAAGGAAAATCATTCATGTTGCACATACAATTTATACTAAGAAATTTAAAACTTCTTCTTTCAAATCACATTCAAAACTTCTTCTTTCAAATCACATTCACATGAAAGTAGTTACTTGCAACTAACATTGCATTCGGAATACATAACCAAACACATATGCTCAATGTAAGGGATGTAACAAAGAGGTCTCCCATCTCATTTTGATAACATCTTTTATGCTACTATTATGTGGCTGGATTCATGAGCAACCACATTGAAATCTTCAACAACTCAACATAATACATTTAATCTTTTGAGGCTTGCATGTATTTGATTTCTTTTGATGTTTGCATGTATTTGATTTCTTTTGAGGTTTGCATTTGTTTTGGTTTGATTTAAGCTATTTTTATGCATATTTCTATTATATCCATTTTACATGGATACACACCCACTACAAACAAAAGACCAAGTGGACATTAGGTATTGCGTTTCAAAATAAGATTTGAGACATTGCAGATCGACACATAACAAGATGTATTTATGTAAATAGGTTCACTTTCAATGTTGTTTGCTCACCATATTGGCAAATGATGGTGAAAAAAATTAATGAGTCTCCAAAAGGGTACAAGGGCCCGGATTATCAGCAGATGCGTGACACCTTATTGGAAAAAAGGTCAAGCTTTTAGAAGATTCATTGAAGCCCATAAGGGATTTAGGGGTTGCAATAGGTGTATCCATTGTTTCTGATAGGTGGAAAGATTCTAGAAGTCGACCCTTGGTCAATGTCATAGTAGTGTCCCCTCAAGGAGCAATTCTTTAGAGAGTTGTGGATTGCGAGGGGTAGGTGAAAGATGTCCAATTTATTGCTGATATTCTCATCTTAGCCATTGAGGAAGTGGGACCTTGAATGTTATTGTAGAGCTACTAGATTGTTGGTTGAGGAATATTTTTCACACATCTTTTCGACACCTTATGCGATCTACTCTCTCAATATTATGCTAAAAAAGATTGGGAATGAAATTGATCAAATCAAAGAGTTGTAGATGTTGAGGACATCCAAATGTTCATCACCAATCACCACATGTCGCAAAACTTTTTTAGATCATTTTCATATTGGAGCTATTGAAGGAAAGTGAAGTAGTATAAAATTTTACATTTTAATAATTTGATTGTGTATTCTAATTCTTCTCTAAAGTTTGTTTTTAATTATTTTATTTTTTATTTTTGAATAGGTTGTTGAGATTTGTTTTGTTTGTAACACAATCTTTGTGAGATGACTTGTGAAAGTTAGAGAGACCCTTTCTAGCATGGTGGTTAGCCAAAATTGGTCCATATGGAGGTAAAACAATAGTGATAGGGCAACAAATATTAAGCTGATCTTAGATGATTCTTGGTGGGATCATGTAGAGTATCTCTAGAGTTTCATTGAGCCCATTTTGAGCATCATTTGTTAAACTGACATGGACAAGCTTTGCTTTGGAGAGATATATGATGGCATCAACTCAATGATTGAGAAGATGAAGAGCATCATAAATGTGAAAGAGCAAAACTTTGAAGAAACTTTCTTCAACCAAGTGCACACAATTATTGAAGAAATATGGAACACAATGACCACCCCACTACATTATCTTATCTTTGCATTTAGTCCAAAATACTATAGTGTTGAGATTATTTCTTTGCCAACAAGGGTTGCCCCATATAGAGATTTTGAAGTTGCTGAAAGGTAGAAGGCACCATTTCGTAGACTCTTCCTTGATTCTGATTTTCAAGATGTAGTCATGAGTGAGTTCATTGATTTTATACACTCAAATTGTCAAAGTATTGAGGTGCTTCGTGATAAGTTTAAGAATGATGCTCACAATTGGTGGTACTTCCATGGCCAACAATTCCAACACTTACAACCCCTCACAATCAAAGTTCTATCACAAGTAAGTTTAATAATTTTTTTATTTTTATTCTTTAAAGTTTCAACTTTCATTTGTAATTTTTAATTTTTTAAATCTTTATATTGTATAACTCTATCTGTAGTAACCCCACCAAAAAATTTCGTTCCAAGTTTGCAATAATTTTGATTTCTAAATGGCTGGCATTTTGTCAAACACTTTGCATAAAATCAAATATGAAGTACTCTTGAATGCAAATACTTAGACTGCTGCAACTAAAATTCTAGATCATAATTTCATCATAAAATTATGCCAAAATCATAGATTTCATAGGGAAATTTCGTCAAACAATTTACATGCAATCTTGATTTGACATAATATCATATCAGTTATCACAACTTTAATTTCTCAAATTCCCGGCTGCTGATAACAATTTTCTTTACTAAATTTTTTAATATCATAAGCACCAAAAATCATGTAATGATTGTGTAGATTGCTGATATAAACTAATACATCAGAAATTCCCTAATATTACTATTAAATATTAATTAATATTAATTTTGAATGGCTGACCTCTGATTTTGCAATCCAATCAGCACTCCCTTTAACCCAATCAGCATTCATTTTACCCTCCTTTAGCTGTATGGCACCCTCCAAGCAAGTATGTTTGTCTTTGAAAGTGTATGGCAGCTTGAGTATATGGTACGGAAGTCCTTTAAGGACAATAAACTCCCCTTTGACTGTCTTGTGACTGCTGCATTAAATTTCACCAGCCTTTTAAGGCTATGCTAGATAGGAGCAAGGCTTTAAGCCTTACCAAAAGCTTTGATCATTTTTCTTAAATGAAGTTGTACGGCTGCTAGGGAGAGTTAGAATGGTATGGTTGGGAGTGGGACTAGTTTCTCAGCTGGTACCACATTATTAATTATTTTTTATCTCATTCACTTTCTGCCCTTGCACATACTACACTATATTTTCTGGTTTTTGACCGTTGCACACACTACACACAAATTTTGATATTTGCCTATAAATTTAATAAATTTGTATCTCACACCTGGCAAACCTCTAAACCTGATGATAAACCAATTTACTCCAAATGTGAACTCTGAAAATATTCTAACTGTCAATCTTCATCAAACCCTTATATCTGAAATTTGTTTCTGGAGGAAACTTCACAAATATCTTTAAACCTTATCATGCAAACTGAAACCTGAATGGATTTCACCGTATCGGTTAGGGAGAAATCTTTCACCATCGAACCCAATTTTCACTATAAGGTTTTCGTCCTGGGCTATGCTTGAACAATTCTCTTCAATCTCCACAATTGTGGTAATGAGAAAATAACAAATATCCACTATGCCCAAATGAGACCCCACAACCCACTTTTGTAAGCCTCCCGGGAACTTCGCAAAATTATAATACAAAATTCGCTTTTTAAATAATAATTCCTTTTTTCCTCACAAAAGTGACTTTATGATAATTTATTTTTATTTGAGTCACTTTAATAAATAAATAAATAATTAAATATAAATGCCCCAATTATTAATTTAGGACAAAATAATATTTAATTAATTAAAATAATGTTCATGGTAGCTAGACAGAAATCAGGGACGTTACACTATCTTTGTATTTTGTCTTCATAGGTTGCTAGTTCATTTGCATCTCGGACAAATTAGAGCAAATATATTTTCATCCACTCAGTAATGCACAATGGATTGAACTTGAAAGTAGCAGAAAACTTAGTATATGTGCATTCCAACTTGCGTTGCCTTCACACTGAAATTTACCTAGGGTTTGTTCTTAGGATTCAATCAAATCACAACTGTCAAAAATGCAGATTTAAAAAGAACAATTAATTTAGGGCAATATCATTCAACAAAGGCACTCATAATGCAATTGAATTTTATCAATACTTACTAGTAAGAAATAAATTTGTAACACTCTGACTAATCTACAGTTTAAGAATGGAATCTAACTTCTAGTTTTCAACTGAAATGTAACTAACCTGTTTTCATTCGAGGGTTTTTCCCATGCAATTTTGAACCGAAAAGATAAACAAATGAAACATTTACATCATATTCAATTCATCAGCTAACTTTTAAAATTTCAGTTTCAGTTGAAAAAGAAACAACTAACTAAATTCATATAACCGAAATCACAATAGATCAATAAGTGGCTTTTCTTTGCTTTCAAATGAAAAGAGCTTTTATTACAGCTATGAAGTAAACATGCTAAGTATTTATAACTGAAATTAAGAGAGAGAAAGGGTTACAAGAAAGTACAGTCTAGAAGCTAAAATACTTGAGCTTGACTCTGTCATCAAGGGGAAAAGAAATATCATCAAGGGCTTTTCCACCCAACCGAGGACCTACTGGTCTCTTGTGTTTCTTCAACTAAAGAAACCCTTCCCTTCATGAGGGTAATCAACAAGGATCACATATTATCATCAAGCCTCTGAGCTTGGTGTCAAGGACCTATACCACCTCGTCGATCTTTCACTATAGGTAACTCCTAACTAGAAAGATCACTCTGACCAGGGGCATATCTGGTTCTTGATCGTTGACAAATTCTTAATCTAGCATCGTACCTTGGCCAAGGGTTTTATAATTTATGGGCACACCTGTGCCGTCAACACTCTCACCCTTGCTCAACATGATAATATTCTTTTTCATTAATTTACAAATTTCAAGATTCATCTTACATCATATGTTTACAATTAGGTGAAGTTTCTTTTCAGACTTATAGAGTTGAAAATGAGGTTTAATGGCTTAGTCCGATATTTCCTTCCTCAATAATCATAAACATTATGTTCTTTCTTACAAGCTAGAAGAGAAGAGCACTTTAACTAAACTCTGCAAAAGGTTACTCTCAGTTCAGATTTTATTTCCATGTCTGGCCAAGAATGTTTTGACAAGGTCTGGCCAGATTCGAGTACCAAGAATTTGAATGGGTTCAAGAGTTCATGGAAAAGGGTTATATAAGATTCCAATTCAGAAATTAAGGAAACAGAGTATAGAGAGAGAGAGCTTTGACTTAGACATGGGCATTACAGAGCACAAAACAAGATCGAAAATAGTTTAAACTAACATACAGTTTTAGAGAGAAAAAGGTGGAGAGATTCGAAGCAAGGTTATTGACTATACATTTCATCTTATGAAAGATTCATCTAAGAATCGATTTCAATTAAACATCCACTTGATAAAGAAATTCATTGATAACACTCCCATTTCAAGATAATTATCAGGATGAGTTCAGTTCAATGAAGCTAGGTTTAACAAATTTTAAATCTATCTTTACGTGCCTGAATGAGTAGTTTGAAGCTCGAAGAAGCTCTACACTGGGTCTACCAATTGAACTATGTCTAGTGACTCGAATTGCAAACAACACTTCTCACTTAAGCTCAATAGACGAATAAGCCAAGATCGCACCTGCTAGGAGTCTGACTACTAGAAAGAAGAATAGAGAGGTAAAAATGGTAAAACGAGACAAGATGAGTGCGGGGAACAAAAAGAGGTGCAAAACTAGAAGAATGTCGTTCAAGAAAAGAGTAAGTATGAATCTCAATGAATGCCAAAAGCGAATGATGGGAGCTCGAGCCAAAACGATGGAAGTGAAAGAAAAATGAGAGGAGAGTGAGAGTGATAAAATTCTTCCATCCTTCTTGAAACCTCCCACCAAAGACTGCCCAGAGCATGCAACTACATGCCTACCTCTTGGCCGTTTCACCCAAGAGCTCGAAGGGAGCTTGGTGGAAGCTTCTGCCTTCCATTCTACCGACGGTTTCCCTCGACAATTATTCAAACAAATTTTATATTTAAAACGATGGACTTAAAATTATTGACATTATTATAAATTTTAATATTTTATATTCTTTTACAATCTCCTAAGGTGTATTCCAAGAGTTGATTTTTCACGACTTCAAAAGGAGATTATTGGTAAATAATTTAAGTTGGCTTGTTTAACAATTATTTTATTAAACAAGATATGACCAAGGTTTCGTCTCAAACACAACCATCTTACACTGACTCATGGCTGGATGATAATTTTGATCCTTTGCTAACTATGTCCTCTCCTTGATGATATTTCCTTTTCCCTCAAGCGTTGACAATCCTGCAACCACTTGGCAAAAAGGGAAATAGGGTTAGACCATTCTTGACATATATGTATATATATTAAATAAAAACTCACCATCACATTCATTTTCACATAGATAAGAAAATCATTCACATTTTCCGTTACAACATATAATTTAAAAATTATTTTCTCAATTTCACATTCTCATGAAAAAAAGTTAATCACAACTTAACATAATGACCATAATTTCATTGCCATAATCATGTTCAAGATAGAGCAGATGTAATATACTTCTCCCCTAAAGAATCATTGTCCCTGATGATTATTTATTTATAAATTCAAATCTAAATTCATACTTATATATCGAGTTCTTAGTTGTTCTTAAACAAATAAGGGAACTTCTAAAGGATTTCATCATAATCCTCCCAGGTGGCATTTTCCTCTGAGTACTGGTCCCACTGGACCTTGCATTGTACCACTTCGTGGGTACGTAAGCGCAACTTACGTACCTCAAGCACTCTGAGTGGCTCTATTATGATCACCCCTAGGTCCCTGCAAGGAATTCTAGTCAATCATATGATCAAAATCTGCATAATACTTCTTAAGATAGGAGACACGAAACACATTGTGCAATTTGGCGAGAGTTGGAGGTAGAGCAATTTTGTATGCTACTGGATTGATAACTTCCAGAACTTCAAAAGGTCTCACATATCTTGGGGCTTGTTTAGAAGTTTTCCCAAATTTGATAGAGCAACAGCAGACGGCCTTCTAGCAAAGAATTCATGCAGTAGTAGACAACAGGCAAGCAAAATACCAGGTCACACCTATAGAAACTCCAGGTATGCTTTATGGGAACCCAATAACCATTTTAATAGATACTGGAGCCATTGAATGTTTCATATCCCCTCAGTTACTTGGTAGATTTCCTAAAAGAACCGGGTTCATGGCTAAATCATGGATAGTTGAATATGCTAATTAGACAAGAGCTCGAGTAGAGCAGTGTCTGTTTGAAGCTAGGATTGAATTTCCAGGCTTCACCATAGAGATTAACCTTTACGTGGTACCTCTAGGTTCCTATGATGTGATCATTGGAATGAATTGGTTAAGAGAAGATAGGGCTAAGGTTGATTGTTTTGCAAAGACAATGGAGTGTGTGGATTACCTAGGAAAACCGGTCTTAATTCAAGGGGTACAACGAGAGGTTAAAATACAACAAATTTCAGCTATGCAATTAAAAAGAAATAAGAGGAAAGGATGCCAAATTTCAGCTTGTCTGTTTGAATTGAGCACGGTCTGTTTGCGACTTCCAAGCTAGTGTGTACAACTGATCAATGATATCTGTCGGTGGTTGATCCGGTTGTTCGACAGGTACATCAAAAGGAAACTCATGTGGTAATACCATATTGCATCATGCTCACTTTGAGAGTAACTTACTATCGTCGGTTGTGGCCCTCCTAGCGCCAATTCAAAGTTGATGTGTGTTTTATGACACAACAAACATTCTAGAATAAAGTGTCCAAAGATGCTCTATCCCCTCTTGAAAAACTACCTCGTATGCTAAGACTACAAGAAAGATCATACAACAATTCCAATGTTTCAGTTAGGTGTGGATAAGCTCTGTGGTTGTTGTGATTTGCCGGGAACACGAAGGGATTTACTTTGGCAAGTTTCTCAAAAATGCAAAGACGCGAATGCAATATCATTTTGGAATTTTCTGACTTTAAAAAAAGTGAAAAAAAAGTAAGGGTTTAGAAGTCCTATGCTATTCCTACGAAATCAAGAGACGACAAGGATTGAGTGAAACTAAATAAACAATACTTTGTTTTGCCATGCTAAACGACAACTACACAAAGCAAGTGCAATCTTCTGGCATTTTTGCTTAAGATTTCTTTACTATGAACAATACCATCAATAGAACAACATTATTCGAAGTAAACATTGAAGCATCCACATCAAAAGCTCAGTCTAACTTTACGCATTGAATGAAAAGCATTCACTCAAAGAAAGTATGAGCTAAGTTTCACTAATCTCTGCTATCAATCTATCATTCTCTTAACATGCATTTGAATAAGATTCTAATTCAAATCTACTTTACGAGGAAGAGAAATATGCAACCATGCAACCATTTGACAATGAAAGGATTCAAAGCATCTCATGCATTATGAACTTTATTAACAAGATAGTCTTTAGCAACAATTTCATAAAACTCTCTCTCTTATTCTCTACAATCTCTTCTAATCTCTTCTAATGATTCTAATCTCTAATCTCTGATGAATTCTCTAATTTCTTCTTTATGAAATGAGAGGGGGTGGGTTATATAGAGTTTCCAGAGTACAATGAATAGCCCAGATCAAAATGAGATTAACGGCCCAGATTAAACATAACAAAACCCTAATTAGGGTTACCTAAACAACAATTAGTTAACTACAAAGAACTTCATGCACTGGGAGTTGCATCCTTATCCACTCGCAAAGCACTACATTTGGTGACCCTGGACAGGATCATGTTGACTTCTTCCATGGTAATGTCCGGCAACGCATTGACTTTGTACTCCAACAAGTCTAGACTTTCTGCACATTCTGCAAAGGTGATTTTTCATTCTAATTCATGCAGCAAGAAAGTGTCTCGAACGATTAGGGAGCTGAATGCTTTGGTCAAATTTCCCTTCATGATTGGGCCAGAAGTGGTAGAGAAAATTCTTTGAACTTTATCCTTTAAATTTTTTGGCTGCAAGTGTTTTCTTCGGACAATATCTCTGTCAAACACATCTGCAACCATTTGGAAAATCTTACTCCGAATCTCCTTTGCTTGCTCTTCAATTTTGGCGCCATCTTGCTTTACTCTTTCCAAGACTTCTCCTCGTGAGATCAGTGCATAGTACCGGCTGCTGAAATCATATGCAGCGCCAACTTCGATAGTCTTCTCATCAATCAATCTCTTGTATGGAATGCCCTTTATCTCACCAAGACATGGGATAATTTTATTTTGGATGTCTTGGAGCCCATCCCATGTTTCTGCCAAGTTTGCCACTTGTGATAGCAGAAAGAAATTTTTCTCATAGACATATGCTAACTTCTCTGCGAATGCCATCGTCTCTTCTTTCTTTCTTGCCATCCATTCTTTAGTTTCTTTGCCTGTAGTCAATTCCTCTTCAAAATTTTTGGCCAGTTCTTGTGAAGAGTTTGGAAGTGGAGGTGCTGATTGGTCACCTTCATTGAGTGGCCTGGTTAAATGTTGGATATATTCTTTCAAACGCTCAATCTCTCTTTTATATTCCCTTTTCTTTGCCACTTCTTTCTCCAACCTAGACTTGATGGTGGCAACAAAATTATTGAGGTCCTCAACTTCTTGTCCTTTTGTTGTCGGACCAATATCAATAGTTGTGATAGCATATTCGTTTGGGGCAATCTCATCTTGGAATTTATCAACTGTAGGCACTACAATTTGCGCTATGGAGTTACTAGCCTCATCTCTTTGTATGGCAGAAAATTTCTTAGCTAGCTTTCTTGTGGCAGTCTGCTCTAGCCTTGCCAAGAAGTCTGCGGTATCATCTTCTTGTATCTCTACTGACGCCTTTATCTTTAGTCTCTCTTTTAGCCAAACTGGGATGGTTGACTGTTCAATTCCATCTTCGTAATGATCTTGGACGTCCTTCATATCTTGAACTTCTGGCATATCCTGAATCTCTTGCACGGATGGGTCTTCCTGGATTCCCTTGAGAGCGGAAATCATTCCCTCTTCAAATTTTCCATCCATGATATCCATGTCATTGTCCGACTCCAGAATCTCCATGCCTATAGGAGAGGGATGATCATCATCTTCCAATTGCATTGGGTCGATCTCTTTCCAAAACTGGCAAGGGAATTTTGACTTGCTCCCATGACTATTCTTCCATGATCAATATTTCATTTATATTTCTGGATGTAGCCGAATGAAGGGGCTTAGATTTATGCTTCTTTTGAGCGGGTCCTTCATTTGTTGTTCCTCTGATTCAGGTTGGCAGCGCTTGTTGGTTCACCTCCATGAGATGCATCGACATTCGAGGAACAGGACTCTGCTTCACCCATCAAGTCATTTGTGAATTGCACATTCCTCTGCCGTAAAGCTTGTACTTGCTGGTCCATCCGCCATTGGAAATATTTGAATATAGGCCTCATGACTTTTGTCAGGACACCAAGCTCAGGCTCAGACCATCTCACAGGAGGAAGCGGCTGGCTTTCATCAAAGCCTGGCTACACATACACTCCGTCATCCTCCAACTGATCAGGTACTCGAAAGAGTTCTGTTGTCCTTATCATATCCAGCAGGAGCCTTGACCACAGTCTTTTTCTTACGTCATAATCATCAATGGCATTTTCCCAAAAGTCTTCTAAGTCAATTCTGTGTTTGTATTTCCTTCCGTCCACAGTTCCAATGTGATGAAGTAGATTGAAG
The DNA here is from genome assembly GCA_007258455.2 of Sequoia sempervirens. NCBI lineage: Eukaryota > Viridiplantae > Streptophyta > Pinopsida > Cupressales > Cupressaceae > Sequoia > Sequoia sempervirens. The sequence continues at coordinate 8,699 of VDFB02325027.1, read as the reverse complement.
TAAGCTTTGGGCTTGTAGGATATGAACAGGTATCTTTGTATCTCCAATCGAGCACTCTCTGCCGCTTGCGTCGATGGACATGATTCTTCCATATTGCTGATGAAGAGTGGAAAAGTGACAGTTGCTTTCTGCTTTGGCCTTTGGATATTTTGATATATCTCGAATTGCCTCAAAACTTCCAACAAAACCATTTTGTTGGTAGGATAGATTGGCAGTTTGTATGGGAAACCTGTGAATCCTTGAATCCTAATGTATGTAAATCTGGGAAACTGGATGAACCAGGATCCAAATTTGCCGATCAAACTTTTGGCCTCACAGGTGAGCCTCTGATGTGTTTCGCCTTGGAGAATTCGAGTGATATACATAAGAAAGGCGTCATGGGCTTGTCTGAATTGTGACTTCTCCTTCAACTGCAATTGCGGATAGCAATCGTAGGACTTGAACTATCCTTCGCCATTGCTGACCACACCTTTGCAAATCAAGCCAACATATCTGTAGGTCCTTGCAAGCAGATATATGACATAAGAACTCATATGAAAGGTTTTGGTTCTTTCCAGGTTGACCAACTGCTCGTGGAGACTGTCACTGATCATCCTTAACTAGTTAAGCATCTTCACCCCGGAAGTTATTTCATCAATGAAATAATACATTCAGGTTTCAAAAGGTGCACCCTGAGGATTGCCTACAATTCTGTTCAGCAGTAAGACAATATCTTAATATTCTTCTTTAAAATCAGTTTTGGACAACTTCTTTGACATCTTTTTGGCAGTACGTTTGGGATTTTCCAACCAGGACTTGTTCATATTTGATGCACAGAGGGCTTGTTGATCTTCATAAAGTTTTCGCGCATCATCCCTTGTTCGATAAGATGTCCGGTGGTAAGCTGTAATTCCGAATGTCTTTTGTATGGCTGGCTCAGTCAAATATGCCAGTACTCTTCCATCAGGTGCCTCTATTTGTCTTTCTCTTGTATTATAATGCAATGCACACTCTACCATGAGCTCTGGACATTCTTTTGCAGGTAAAAATCCAGTTGGATGAACAATACTGTTGCGCATCATCCTTCTTGCAATTGGCGTAGGTAAAAGTCCATCACTTCCGTACATTCTTTTCTTAAAATCATCAAAGTCAACATGGCCGAGGTCGGTGTCTACAATGTTTTCCCATTTGGATTTGATCTTGGACTGTGGCTGCGAACCCTTACTAGCAAACTTCATTTTTATTCTCTTGAAAAGAAATCTGCAAGAAGATACAAAGAGAATATTAAAATTAAAATTAAATTACTCGAAAAATATTCCAGCTAAGTGACAAATCAAACTTCGTGAAAGATTATGCTGGAAATGAAAGAATTTATCCAAATAGATGAAGAAAGTTTTCGTGCCGGAATGAAGTGAAGAAAGTAAATCTCCCTGGTACTTTGGAAAAAATAAAATGGACAAGATCATAGTGCTGGCTGGTATGAATTTGCTTCCTTCACTTTGCTTCAAACTTCTCAAATTTTTTGCCTTAGCCAAAATTTCTTCTCACAACTTATCTTTCGAAAACTAAATGATTGAAAAATGAGAAGCAAATTCAATTATAAAGATGAGAAGTTTGACCCATTTAGCAAAATCCATTTGTTTCCATTAAATCAAGTTCAAACTTGGCTTGCACTCAGCTTTCAAATGGCAAATTTTATCTTCAGCATTAGTCTCTAGGAAAGTTGCTAAGTCTGGCGCCAGTTTAGTAGTCTTTTTTTGTCTTTTTCCAAATTTGAGTCTTCAAATGTTATCTCTTTGGGTGTTAAAAAAAATAAAAAATAAAATAATTAAAATAATTATTTTCATGTTTGTTTTTTCAACCCCTTTATTTTAATTATTTTAATTATGGCCTTTTATTTTTGTCCTAAGGCAAATTTGATTTTTCTAAGTTATTTTCTTGCCTTTGCCTTAGACAAATCTTTTTCTTCCATTTTATCTTGCTATAATTTTTAATGACTCCTTATGTCTATTGGTGAATTATGTCATTTTACAAGCATATCATTTAACATTTTAATGTCGAAGCTTAGGCAAATTTTTGATTTTTTCCACTTCCTTTTGGTATGGCGGACTTGTCAAGTGGTTTGGACATCTTTCTTTTATGCTAGGTGGACTTGGCACTATGTTATGGCATTCTCTATATGGCGGACTTGTCTTTTGCTTAAGCCATATAATATTCCACTTGAGTGGGGTGGACTTAGCATCATCTCTTGCCATATAGCTTGGGGCGGACTTTCCATCACCTCTTGCCATTACCTTGCTTTGCTGGGCAGACTTTCCATAATGTTGAGCCATTCTCATTTTTCCAAGGGAAGACTTAGCCTATGTTCCTGCCATTCTTTGAGCAGACTTACCTTCACCTCTTCCATTCTACATGGGGTGGACTTCTCTTCCTCTCAAGACATTCTACACGGGATGGACTTCACTCATGTTTGTGCCATCTTCTTTTGCTTGGAGCGGACTTTGCCTTTGCTCATGTCGTTACCTTGTGAGCTGGGCGGACTTTGTTTAGTTTCGTGCCATTAATCCCTTGTGCTAGGCGGACTTGCCACCATTCCATGCCATTCCTTCTTCTCCATGGCATACTTTCCATTACTTCAAGCCATGTCCAAGGCGAACTTGACCAAGTGTTATGCCATTGCATTACCTTCCTATGGCGGACTTTGCCTTGGCTTGTGCCATTGATCTTGGGCACCTTTTTCCACACTTAGGCAATTTTCACTATGATTTTCAGACTTTTTCATGGATTTTTCTAGATTTTAAGATGATTTTCTGTGATTTTCCATTGGTTTTTTGGGACTTCTGACTGATATTTTGAAATCTGGGCACTTTCTAAAGATGGAAACCTTGCCAAAAATAGAAACTATTTAAAAAATAGTAACTTTCTAAAAATGGCCCCTTAAAAATAGGAAGCCTAACATGGGCCACAAATGCCAATAATGAAGTCCCTAAAAAATAGGAGGCTCTAGAGGGGAAATCCCCAAAAAGTAGATGTCAAAATTGACGAAACGACAGTCGATCTTTGTCCCTTGGGCCTCCTAAGCACTGTGATGATGTTTGCACACTGATTTAGGCTCAAATTCTTCACTTGACTTGGGTGACCATTCAAAAACTCAAACTCTAAACCCCCAGATAGAGATCAAATGAAACTGAAGCACAACGGTAAAGCCCTAAAAAGCAAACTATTAGGGTCCCCATTTGCAATGGGGCAATGTGTGAAATAGGTCACAATAGGTAGTTTTGTAACTCTTCAAGAGTATCATATCCCACTGATAATTCTTCACATGTTGTCTAGTTGGGTAGAAACATACCCTTTTGTTTATGCACGACTTCCTTTTGTATCCATAGCATTTGCCAAATAAACTCTAAGAAAGTTAGCTGAAGAGGGACAAATTGTGGCAGTATATGCGGGCCTTGTGGGCATCCATAAATATTGATTATAGTGATGTCTTGCAGAAAAAACCAATCACCAAAGTTATGAGTATGGCTTTGCTTTGGTTTCAGAGCCAAAGACCTGAATAATTGTAGCATAGGTGTGTGTAGTCTTGGTGATGAGTGGCCAAGAACACTCATAACTCTGTGCACAAAGTCATTATGGAATACTACATAGTCAAAATTTTTGCATCTACTATCCCATATATAACACCATCCTTGCACGAGTAGCAAGTTCCCTTGTTGATCAAGCTTACCCAAACACATCCTTTTGGTCTAGCTATCTTTGTTCTAGTATAATAAGAAGTGACCCAATAAAGAATATTGCTTAAATGTTATAGTTGCTCTGTTTTCTCTGACTTGCAGGAATCCTTCATGGAGTGTCTTGTCAAGATATGAGGCAAAATCATATTCAATGTTTGTCTTAGGGTTCTCAATTCTCATAGCCATCATCATCAAACTAATTGGCATTTGCTCTTGTGCATCTATCCCAAGTACTTGACATTAGGAAAAATAGTTTTTCTTGAAATAAAGTAAACAAATTGAGATAGCAAATTGTTCAGTGGCAGAAGGGGAGATGGGTATCACCTTATTGTTAACACCCCTTTTCATGTATATGGGGAGTTCATCACTCCTATGTGTCTTTCTCAATCTAGTGTAATCTTCTTCAGTTTTTTGTAAATCAATCTTAGTTAGGGCTTGTTTATTTAAATTAAAACATTCAATGATGGCTGCTTTAGTTAACATGACCAATGGTGAACCATCTGACAATCTTACAAACCTAGTAGCAAGATGGTAATTCTGAGCCAGAGCTTTGATGAACTCTACATGTATAAAAACATTAGGGACAATTAACTTAGCCTAGTCTAATGTCCATGGGTTTGACATTAGAATCTTTCCCTCCCTTTTGTCATAGAAATACCAAAACAATTCCCACCCGGAGATTGGGATAAGGGCATCTCTACAAACCATGAGCTATATCTTTGAAAACTTTTTTGTACCCCTTGTCGGTTGAGTATGATAGGATATTTAAGATTGTTTCAATGACTTCTTTTAACCTTAGGTTCATCCTTTTTACTTTTAGGCTCTTTCTTTTTAGGCGACATGATGTTAATTATGTACTTCTTTCTGAACTTTCTATGCCTTTGAATGCAGAACTTCTAATAATTCTATACTTGTAAAATTTGTTCCACAGTGAGTTATGTGTACTTATTCGACATATGATGGTTGCAGAGCTTTGCCTCCTCAAACTCCTAACTCGTCACACGGTAGTTTCTTGCGAATGAGTGCAAAAACAATGTCGAATTCTTAGTTTAATGGCTTTTGAGGTCAATCATGTTGACATTAATATCAACTTCACGCCAAATATTCTTTGATTAGCTCATACTTCGAGTTTAAATGTGCACCGCTGATTTCACAAGATCTGAGGGTTATTATGATTTATGTATTTAATACCGCAATTAGTAATAATGCCCCAACAGTCTGTACCGCAATACCGTTGTTTCTTTCAACCGTTGCAGGACAACAAGGTCGTGGATCTTTTCACTTATCAACCTTATCACTATACCGCCATCTTGAGATTTCTCTATCAAGGGACAATGGGGTATAGATTGCAATACGGAAAACTCCTTGATGCTTCATCACGGGGTAGCGGGATTCTTATTGCCACACCGTAAGCTTCAAATTTTTAGCCCACGGTACTGTGGCTTACTCTTAATAGTCACTTAAGGTTTACCGCTCTACCGCTTATCTTAATCCTTTTCGTCATGGTATAGCAAGACTTTTACCATACAACCACATAGTGGGGTGGCGGGTTGTTCCCCACTATAACACACTAATCACTTTCCCTCATCGCAATATTGCAGTTGATGATGTAATTGAGCTCTTTCATATCGCTCAACCGCACCTTTACTATAATACCTTTGTGGTATTATGGTGGATACTTCTCTATGGTTTGTTATATATTGCCAGCTTGCGAAAGGTTCAAATTATTGTTGCAGGATTGTGGTAAAGAATTTTTATGGATGTGAAATAGTTTAGCATGTTTTGCTTAATTATCTAGATGACTTTTGGATTAGTGTCAATCTGATTACTTTTTGCAAAGAAGATCAGACTTCGGGCTGTGGTTGTGTTTTACGATGATTAAGCGGTGTAAAGGGTATGAGGGATTCCCGATCCCCGACCCCTAAAAAAGGGAAGCAGTAAGAAGGTTTGGTGAGTCGGTGATGAGGCTTGCGCTCTAAATGAAGATGATAGCCAGTAAGGGGGATGCGTGAATGTCGACCATGCGTGAATGCCGACCACTGACAAGGTGAATGTAAAGCTAGTGTTTTCGGTTTTTGATGTTTGGTCATGCTTCATAAGTTCTAACATGCATTTCATTGAAGCGGTATGAAGGAATTGAGATTCCCAACTCTTGACAAGTCTAATGGCATGATAGGTAGGCCCTCTTGGGCTCTTTTATTATTAATATAATATATTGGCTACTAGCCTTTTTCCAAAAAACTTTTGGATCAATATGGGGCTTTCAGTGTTAGTCAGACCTAAAAATTTAAGTTGCAAGGTGAGCCCTGTGTATGGGATTTGGATTTATACAAGGTTGGAATTTCACATATTGGATTCAAAATGCCATTAGACTTGTCGGGAGTCGAGAGTCTCAGTTCCTTCATACCGCTTCCATGAAATGCATGTTAGAATTTATGAAGCATAACCAAATGTCAAAAGCAAAAAACACTAGCTTTGCATTCACCTTGTTGGTGGTCAGGATTCGCGCATCCTCCTTACTAGCTACCATCTTCATGTAGAGTGCTAGCCTTATCACCAACTTGCGAAACCTTCATATTGCTTCACTTTTTGGGGGTCGGGGATTAGGGATACCTCATACACTTTACACCGCTTAATCATCGCAAGCCGCAACCACAAAGCCCGAAGTCCGATCTTCTTTGCAACAAGTAAGTAATCAGATTAATATTGGTCCAAAAGTCATCATACATAATTAAGCAAAACGTGCTCAGCTATTTCAAATCCATAAAATTTCTTTATCGTAACCCTGCAACAATAATTTGAACCTTTGGTGGGCTGGCGGTATATAACAAACCATATGGAAGTATCCACTGCAATTCTGCGAAGGTATTATAGTAAAGGTGCGGTCGAGCGGTATGAAAGAGCTCAATTACATCATAAACGACAATACCGCGGCGAGGGAAAATGAATAGTGCGGTATAGCGGGGAACAACCCGCTACCTTGCAAGGAAGGAGGCTATGAAGAACGGTAGTGTGGTAAGAATTGCAACATCGCGAAGAAGATCACAAAGGCATGTGGTTGTGCAGTAAAAGTCCCGCTATATTGCAACTAAAAGGATTAAGATAAGTGGTAGAGCGGTAAACCTTAAGTGACTATTAAGAATAAGCCGTAGTACTACGAGCTAAATATTTGAAGCTTGTGGTGTGGCAGTAAGAATCCCGCTACCCCGCGATGAAGCATCAAGGAGCTTGTGGTATAGCGGTGTATACCTTGCTGTCCCTTGATGGTTTAAGGAAACGGCGGCGGTATTGTGGTACAAACTGTCAGGGCATTATTACTAATTGCGGTATTGAATGCATAACTCATAATAACCCTCATATCTTGTGAAATCAACGACACACATTTAAACTCGAAGTATGAGCTGATCACAGAATATTTGGTGTGAAGTTGATAGTAATGTTGACATGATTGAGCTCGAAGGCCATTAAACTAAGAATTCGAGATTGTTTTTGCACTCATTTGCAAGGAATTACCATGCAAGGAGCTAGGAGTTCAAGGAGGCAAAGCTTTGCAACCATCATATGTAAGTTGAGTAAGTATGCAAAACTCGCTGTGGAACAAATTTTACAAGTATAGAATTATTAGAAGTTCTACATTCAAAGGCATAGAAAGTTCAGAAAGAAGTAGATAATTAACATCATACCACTTAAAAAGAAAGAGCCTGAAAGTAAAAAGGAAGAACCTCAGGTTAAAAAGAGGTCATTGCAACAATCTATCGTAGATATCCTTGCCGACTCAACCGATAAGGGATACAAGAAAGTTTTCAAAGATACAACTCATGGTTGTAGAGATGCCCTTATCCCAATCTCCGGGTGGGAATTGTTTTGGTATTGTTATGACAAAAGGGAGGGAAAAATTCCAACGTTGAACCCATGGACATTAGACTTGGCTAAGTTAATTGTCCCTAATGCTTTTATAGATGTAGAGTTCATTAGAGCTCTGGCTTAGAATTACCATCTTGCTACTAGGTCTGTAAGATTGCCAGATGGTTCACCATTGGTCATGTTAACTAATGCAGTGAAATATTCCGAGCCAAATTTTTTCGTTTTTTCAAATTACAAATTACAAAGTAGTGCACCCGTTAAGGTTAGAGGATAAACCAAAACGTGCAAGAAAGCAACTCTAACCAAATGGCCGATGATGGGGCATTGGTCAGAGATCTAAATAAACTGCTTATGCAGAACCTAACCAGATGTATGAGATGGTCGAGATCTTCTACTCTAAATGTGGAAAGGGAACTCGACATCAAGTATGTGCTACCCAATCCAATGCGGAGTGAGGGGCGACCATATGACGGAGTGATTACAATAACAATGCTTGAAAGAGAAATGCTGAAAGATGAAACTACTCAACACCCAGAATGTGCTTGCTAACCCAGAATGGGAAAGTAGCTACCATAGGGCGGAGGTGAATAAAACACAATATCAAATGCTGAAAGTAATAAACTATTACAATCTGATAAGCAAGAATCTAAAGGGCTGTCAGTACTACTGCCAGCGTACAATTTGAAAAATGATAACTTGCTATCAATACAAATCAACATATGAGTAGTTTGCAACAACAGTAGTAAATCCCTTTACTGAGAAATGAAACATAAATGAAGATGTTGTTAAACAAATCCAAGCTTGTTCCAAGCTTGGCCAATTCTCAAGGAAGTCTCCTCAACGCTATTGAAGATTTCTCTCCACCATTCATTGAAGGACTTGGCTGCTTTCTCCAAACTGTATAACAGACCCTGCACTTTTCAATGAATAACCAGCAACAGCAGATTTCTTGAATTGCTCAAATCTCACTCTCTATTTGTTCAAACTGCTTGAGATCAATGGCAAAACACTAATATGAAGGAGGCGCACAAACTAGTGCCAAAGAACAGACCTAAAATGTAGATATTACTTAATGCACGAATTTCAAGAAAACTAAAAAGTACGGCTCAAGTAGAAAGGGCG
>VDFB02325026.1:73346-186717 GCA_007258455.2 Sequoia sempervirens | reverse complement strand
TATATGTAGTAAGATCTTAGGAAAAATTTACATGGCATAAGGGAATGAAATTTGGTGGTGTTGCCTAAGGCAACCAAATTTCATTAAGAGCCTAAGAAAAAATGATGGCTTTAGGGTTTAGGGTTTAGACTTTAGAGTTCAGGGTTTAGGGTAATAGGATAACTTAAGGGTATGTACATGTAGTAAGATCCTAGGACAAAATTACATCACATAAGGGAATGAAATATGGCAGATTTTCCTAAGACAACCAAATTTCACTTTATGGTGTTTCTAGGACAAAATGAATGGTTTAGTGTTTGGGGTTTAGATTTTAGAGTTCAAAGTTTAGGGTTTACAAAACTTAGGGTAAATTTTTGGTGCCCCTTGAAATATTTAATGAACTTGCAAGTTAGTGAAGAACATTTTCTTGTGGAATAGTTGATTGAGATCTACTCTTGTTTCAACTAACCAACCTAGATCATGAAATCTCATTCATATTATAATCTTGCATGATCTTATTATTGTTAAATTTGGTTGCCTTGGGAAACTTCACCAAATTTTAAGAACTACTTTGATCCCTTTAAGAAATTTTTCATATTGGGACCCCTTAAGAAATCGATTTATGATTTAAGGTGATAGGATGGCTTAAGGGGATATAGATGTCTAGTGAGGTCCAAATTTAGTCATACTATAGCCTTGTTGGTTCCATCTAGCTCAAGGTCAAAAGTGTTTACCCCTCTAATAAAAAAAAGTTATCATGATGTTAAAAAAGAATCAATCTATACATATCACAAAAATAACAATAATCTTAAATGTAACCCATTCTCTAACAATAATAGAATGTTAAATGATCCCCACCCCTAACCATATCCTAATTGAATTGCAAACCTAATTGAAACTTAATTAAATTATAACCTTTACTAGGTAATCTTAAATGTATTCCTATATTATATTATATTTAAATTAATTTATATTTGTATTATAATTATATTAATATTTATTATATATTTCCTAATTGTAACCTAACTATTTACTACAAACCTAATTGAATCTTTGAGCCTAATGGAAACTTAGAGTAGAGGTGTGGCTTGTTCTTACTGTCCTTAATTTGTGATCTTATATTATGTATGAGTGTTAAATATTTATATTATTTATTGTATAATATATTAAATAATATAAATATTTAATTATATTTATTTTATATGAATCATCCTCCTAGATCTCTAAATTGTAATAATAGCATGTAGTTCCTCCAAACTATCATGATGTACTTCCTCCCTTTCCCATGTAATAGGTGTACCTTGTAGGTGTTAAATGGTTCCATCTTGGTCTCCTTATTGATGCATTTCTATCCTTCCACATAAATCTATATAGTATCAAAATATGGGTAATTTTATGGTTCAGAATTGAATCTCTGAATTGCTAAAGAATCCATTATGATTGAGGATGGGTGGATTATTATCTAGGATCACATCTTAAAAATCCTATAGAGGCCATGTGGTATGTTTTTCTTAATACATATATTCCCATACAAACCTCTTTCCATGTATTATCAACTCGCCTATATGATAGACACCTTCCTAGATTTAAATTTCATACAATATATTGAGTGTTTCCAATTGGAATTGCTATAATTATACTTTTATGGCATTCTAGATATTCAAAATAGTTTTCATAAATCTACCAAATAGACCCATTCTTGACATTGAACCTACATAATTTTAGGTATGTCCAATGAAAGATTAGGGTCTAGGGTTCATAAATTTCAAATGCTTTAGTGTTATGGGTTTAGATTTTACAGTTTAGGGTCTAGGGTTTAGCAAACTTAGGGTGAATTTTGGGTGGCCCTTGGCATAATTTAGACTTGCAAGTTAGTGTCAATTGGAATCGATTGTACGCGTTTAGATTTCAAATTTGTTAACTAAATTTGCAAACAAACATCAAGATAAACTTTATGAATTTTAACCATTCTTTAACATGTTGATTTCTAATCTAATTATAATTTAATATTGAAACTAAAGTTTAATATATATCATTTTTCCATATAAAGCAAATAAAATTTAAAACATTTAAGCAATGCAAATGATTTTTTTTGAGCTCGAAATTACCTAGTTTTCAAAATCAAAATGATTTGTTCAATTCCAATTTAGGGTTTTAACATTTTTTTTTGTTCCAATTCAATTTAGGGTTTTAGTTTTAAACAATTAGGGTTTTTAATGAAATTTTTTCGTTTCAATTCAAACTAGGGTTTTCAAATTCAATTTTTTTCATTTGATTTGAATTCAGGGTTTCAAAAAGCTCGATTTGGATTTGTAAATGCGATGTTTTTATTTCATTTCGATTTCTAAGGTTTTGAAATGCAATTTTTTTGGTTTTGTTTCAATTAGGGTTTTCAAAATCAATTTTTTTTGGGTTTAATTGAACAATTTAGGTTTCAAAAGTTAAATTTTGTTTCTAAAACACAATTCAAGGTTTTTTTTCATTTTTATTAAAAAACATTTAGGTTTCATTACAAGTTTTCGTCTATTTTTACAATTATTGAATTCTACTATAACAATTAAAAAAATGATTAAAACGTGAAATAAATTTAAAAAAATGCTAAATTAACATATTTCTTTCAAAATTTCAATTCAAAATAAAAAAAATGCATCAAAATGGCATTTAGGTGGGGTACCTATAGCTGGTCGTGGAGTCGTTGTTCCAATACTTAGGGTCCCGTTCGTAGAGCAGTGAAAACTATTTTTTTTTTTAAATAAATAGCAGTATAAAACAGGATCCCGATTTATAAAACTCGGGATCCCATTATTTATAAATCGGGATCCTGTATTTTATAAATCGGGATCCCGTTCTATTTCCATTGGTTCGGAATCCTATGGGAAATGGGATCCCGATTTTTAAAAAGCGGGATCCTGTTTCGTCCTAGGCTCGGGATCTCGAACCGTAACGGGATCCCAATTTTTAAAAATTGGGATCCCATTTATTTAAATCGGGATCCCATTTCCTCAATGCCAATTTCAATTTTTGGTTAAGGGAAAAAACTTCCACGTTTCATGGACTCAACTTTGTGCACTTACCCCTCAGACTTCTCAACTCAGTTAGAAGTGGACTTTGAATCATGACTAGACACTGAGTTGTGATAGTCACATAGGGTTTTGCATAAGTGCATGAATGAAGGAAATTTCATCATAGTTAACTTATCCTGAAGGTTTGTGTGCAATTTTTTGATAAACATCTTCTACAGGTGTGAATCAGGAATTTTGACACCAACTTGAGCATACAACGACTAATAACATGAAATGAAGTCAGTTATTTTTTCATCGGCATTTTGTCTATAGCACATTAGATCAGCCATTGTCTTTTTAGGAGTCATATGAACTTGGAAGTGACTTATAAAGGCATTAAAAAGCTCATTAAATGATCAGATGGAATGATTAGGCAGGTTTGAAAACTACTCTAATGTTGTATCTTTCAAGGTCCTAGGAAAAATTTTGGCTAAGAGTTTATCATCAAGGACAAAATCATTGTATAAAGTTGTATAAGCATTGACATGGTTAATAGGGTCTCCTTTACCTCCGTACTTCTCAAACCTAGAAATTTCTATCCTTTGTGGCATCGGGGTTCTTAAGATTTCTAAAGATAAGGGGCTACTATGAACATGGTATGTGGGTGAAGTGTTTTGACCTTGGCTAACGATGGAAATTTGTTGTTGCATGGATGAAATAGTATTAAGGAGTTGTGTAATGATGGGGTCAGGGTAAGTGGTTTGAGGTGGAAGATAAAATGGTGACAGAGTGTATGTAATGTTAGGGGAAGTGAAAGGAACACTAAGAGGGTGAAGGTGGTAGAGGGGACTTGCGATGCCACAATAGAACTAGAAATGCTAGTTGGAATTGAAAAAGAAGGAACCACATGACTAACCTATTGCATAGTTGTTGTAACCTGAGGAGTGGTATAAGTTGATATGGATGCTATGGTTGAAGGGGGGGGAATGTGAGGTCCCCCTTGGCTTGAAACTATGTTTTCTAATTGGGAATTAGAAGAAGCATGTTTATTGTAAATCTCAACAAATTTTTTTATAACTTGTAAGCCATCATCACTCTCAATCAATCGATGAAGGTTTTCGATGGCTGGTATGGCAGTGGTGGAAATGTTTTCAAGGGAAAATTCTTGTTGTAAGTGTGCAAAATCCTCATGAATATTAATAACCTTTCCTTGCAGGATGGAATTATTTTTTGTGTCAACATTCATTAGATGGAAAGGTGATGGCATAGAAGTGGTATTATCCATTCCTAATGCACCATTGTCCATACTAGGAGTAGGAGCTCTTGAGATTCCAAGGTCCACAACGAAAGTTCTATCTTGGGAAGCCATGAGTCTAGAACTTCATCTCACTAAAGTATTATCAATGGGGCACCAAACACTCATACAAGTACCACAAAAGATGAGATGAATGCAAATGAAATGTAATCTAGGAGTGAAAAATACAAATAACAAAAATTTTGAAAACTGAAATAGAAAAATAACATCAAAGAACAAAAATGTAGGAAATACCCAGAAAATGCCTTAAAATGTTGTGCAGAATGTGCAGGTGGACTAATTCACCCAGGGTGGTGAGTGAGTCTAACTATGATTTTTTTATGTTTTTCAAAAAAATTAAAATGATTCTAATTCTTTTTAGATGCCAATTAAGGATGCAGATGCAAATTTTCAATTTTTTCAATTATATGCAATGCAAAAATGAAATCTAAATGTGTATTTCACTAATGCAAGTTAAGAAACCCTAGGATGCAAAAATTAGACAATACCTTATTGAATGTTGATGCAAATGAAGTTGAAGATGCAAGATGCAATTGAAATCAGAAATGTAAAGTGCTCAATATGCAAGTTCACCAAAATGAGCCATAGATTTTTGGGTAGGGCTTATAGGCTACTCTTGCACTCTTAGGATGTTTCACCTAAAAGGAGAGAGATAAACCCCAAGCAAAACATATAGCTAGGTTCACTCAAATTATGCAATTCATGATGTTATTTAGACTAAATGAGGTGATATAAATTCAATTAGATGATTTATGTGACTGATTATGTATGCAAAACCTAAGATTTATGCAATGTTGGAAAACACAATGTGATATACAAACATGAACTAAGAATGAACAAATGCAAAACAGAAAAGAAGAAGGTTGATTCAAAGTGCACCTGGGTAGAGAATGGAGAATTTGGAATCTTCTGAATTTTGTCTTATATCACAAAAAATCACTAGTGGGACTCATTCGCCACTGATGGTGAATCAGTCTTGCTTCTAATGAAAACTATCAAGAACGGGTTTGTGAATGTTGGGATTTGAAATCTTACAAAATCTAGATTTTTGGCCTTAAGGTGGGACTCATTCACCACTAATGGTGAATTAGTCCTCTCCCAAAACTCTAATAAATCAAGGGACAATTCTGCAACACCAGATCTGAGGTTATCTGCTTGTCGGGTTGATGAAGTTAATTCTGTAGAAAATGAATAGAATGTCTTCTCCAAGCTTGAAATGAGGTTGACCTGACTTGAAGCACCTTGTTGAATTTTTGACCACCTTTCAACACCTAATTACTTTTCAAATCTTCATACAAAATTTTGCAAACACACATGCAAGAGGGGGAAAATGGTTAAGGTTAGAGTATAGGAATTTTCCTTGGTGAAATCCCACTTTGGTAATCAAACCCTTAATGAAATAATGAAATGAAGGAGAATGATAAACAAATAACATACAAATTCTAGAAACTTACCAAACCCTTGTTGAAGAAAATCTAAAGATATAACAATGGTTGCTCTTGAATGCTTGATTGATGCTTGATTATAGGATGCAAAGTGCTCAAATGCTAATTGAATGCTTGAATGAGATAGGAGATTGTAGGAGATGTAAAATGAGGAGAAAAAAAATTATTTATACATTCTTGTGCCTTAGTAACCCATTGATACCTCATCACAAGACAACATCAAGTAATTTTGAATAAAAACCTGAAAGAAATTTTGAAATATTTTGAATTTGGAGCTAAGAGGGACTCATTCGCCACCCATGGCGAATGGATCCCACCTTAGACTTGAAAGTGGGTGTCGGGAATTAAGTCACATTTAATGTTGCTTGTCAGGTTTACATTCAAAATTACACTTAATTAAGGCTTATAAGGGCATAAAGGGGTCAAATAAAGCATAAGAAAGGTGTAAATAGGGAAATTTGCCTAGAAAAGCATGAAATCATGTTACAAGACTTTACAACACTTCAAAATAGGACTTAATAAGTGATGAAAAGGTGATTTTTAGGTGAATTGTGATAAATAGAGTCTAGAAAAGTGTAGAAATGTTTTACAACACTTCACAACACCTTCACAAGATGCCATTATTTGAATTTTAAGGACCTAAATGTGCATGTTCAAGCCATATTACATCAATAAATCAAAGCAAAATAGACCAAGAGTCATGGACAAAGGACTAAAAGACCATGAAAATGAAAATGGGCCATTTTTCTACGGTGCATCCCCTAAAGGGGCTTATTTGGTGGCTCATCATTACCACTTATTAGAGCAATAAAAATATTAATATAAAGATTTCCCTTGGTGGATTTTTTTTGGGAATAAATTTAGTTGGCCTAAGTGTATTTTTTAACATAAGATAGAATAGGAAAGAGAGGATGTCACGACCTTTCAAAATGTGTTCTTTGTAGCACTAAAAGTGAATGTGTTTCTCACATTTTATTTCTTTTATTTTTCCTTAGGTCTTTAAGATGAATTGTAGCATATTTGGCACCAACCACTTATTTATGACACTTTTTTTTTTAGTTATAGGAAAGTTTGGGTTGACCTCTTACTTTGGCTTCTTTTCTCTTGGTTTCCTGTGATCTTGGTCTCCTTTTCTAGAATCACTAGATCTGCTAGGACCTCTATAAAATTTAAAAAATAAAAATTCATAATCCATTTTATATTTTTTCCTCAAATTTTCACTCCCTTTTGTGAAAAATGTAGACACTTGAAATTGACATATCTTCATTTTAGCTCATCACTCATTGTTTCCTTTATAATAAATATTTGAATTTAATTAATTATCTACTTTTCCTTATAAAATGAATTACATAATAATTTATTATTTAATTAATTACATCACTATTAATTCTATTCCAATCTATTAAATATTAGTCCTCTATAAGTAAAAATAAATGTTTAATTACCTAAGCTCATTTTATCCCATCCAAAAATTAAATTCAAATACGTATATTTATTTAATTCACTTAATTTGTGCACTTTTCATTGACCAACTAAAGTAAATTAATCATGCAAAATTTAATCATTTGCATATTTCTAACAACCATTAATCAATGTATTATTAGATCAAGTTCTCAAGTGGATACACATGTAAAATTACTTGTGCACATGGAGTACTTGAGGTATGAATAATATCTTCACATCCCTCCAAAAATCTTTACTTTTTAGATCATTACCTACACTTTACCCAAGGAATATCCATCACCCTTGATTCCCCTTGAATCTTGGAAGAACCCTTTTACTCCATTCCTAGCATGAAATTTTTCCTCTCTTCATGCCCCTACTCATCTTAAGCCACAACAGTCTTTTATCTCTCAAATACATCTTGGCCCTCCATTCTCTCATCTAAAAATCTATAAATTCTTGAATTTATTATTTTTTTCTTGATAAATCATTGCTAAGGGGCAGCACCCAATGCTTTTGATTAGAGCTATGAACTAGTGAGGCCACATATGGGGAAACCTATTCTTGATATATCCATACCCACCATTGCTACACACCACATCCTTGTAACCCAATGGTGTCAAATCCGACTTTAAGCTTTCACTCCACTGGTGCGAGTTGAGGTGAGATCCACTATCGCTACTTCCTTTGTTGACCTCCCATGCCTGCTTTCTCCCTATGGTAATCCCACTATCCACCGTGGGATTCAAACCTTAAACATCCCAATTGTTGCCCTTGCAACTTAACCGTTGCACTGCGGGGTCAACCCCAAATTCTTGAATTTATTATTATTTTGTCATTATGAGAGTAAAAACATAAAATTGATATACTATTAATTTTGATTATTTATTCTAAAATTGATCATTTATATTTGATCAATTATCTATTTTTTTCTCTATTATTAATTAAATCATACTTTTGTCAATTTTTCCTCCTCACAACAAAGGAATAGAACCCAAGCAACTTATCTCTCCTTTGAGGACACTAGCCAAGAATAATGCCTCTTTTGGTTTGTGTTCCAATATTTAGCAGAGAAAGGATTGATCCAAGTTAATTTAGTAATTAGTCTAGATTCATTTTTTTCATTAAACAATCATACATACCTTTTTGGATTCTAGTAACTATCACTATTCTCACTCCATCTTCTAGAATGTTTCCATCTTCTACATCTTCCTTCTTGGATAAAAATTTCCTTCAACTTTCCCTTACAAAACTAGAGTTTATCTATCTTAGATTCTCCATCATCATGAAACTCCATTACATTTTAGGTCACAATCATAATTTTCCAATAACCTCTTATAATTTATTTTAAGAATTTGTAGTCAAATTTATATATATTGATATTAATTCAATATAATTTTTTAATTAATTTATATAAGTTTTAATTAATTATACATAGATTCATATTAGTTTATATCAATTATTTAATTAATTATATGTACAATTTATTGAAATTGATATTAATTTTATATAAAAATCAAATTTGTTTTATATAAATTAATATAAATTGATGTTAAATTTTGATAAAAATTATATTACATTGATAATAAGTTATATATTTATTTGATATAAAATTTATTTATTTATATTTAATATTAATTTTATATATAATTTTAATTATAGATATAAATTTGGTTGTATATAAATCCTACATATAATTTTTTTTAAACTCTAAAATAGTAAAATTCAATTATTTTTCTATAATATTAAAAACTATCAGTTATCATTAGAAATCAAAAAATTAGATGGATGTAACTTCAACTAGCTTGTAAAAAGATCCATTCACACAAACACCTTTAAAGTCATCTATTCTTTGTGTTCAAGAGAAAATTGAAATGAAATACCAATTTTTACCATTTTAGTGGCTATCATCTTTCATGAGTTGGGTCAAACTAGGTTGGGCTAAAGTTCCTATGACTCATGTCCACCACATAGGCACCACATGTCCTCAGATGGTGGGTTGTGATAAACACTTGAGCTAATCTTGGTTTGATTGAATTTTTTGAAAAAAACACTTATCGAAAAGGATGACATAATTTTGTACTTTTATCTATTCACTTAAGAACAATAGCACATAGATTTAAAAATTAACAATAATGCATGTAAAATACATGGTTTTTTAATATTAGAAGTAAAATATCTATAATATATTTTAAACTCATCATGACATAACACTAGCAGTTGCATCAAAAGGAGATGCAATGGTTATGCCCATAGAAATTTATATATGAACTAATAAAGTAGAGTACAATTTGATTAAAGTAATATTTAAAATATATGGTGCAATAAAATTTTATCAATATTAGTTTTATAGGTTTAATTTTACTTTGTAAATTATATAAATAATCATTGATATCTTGTTATGTGATGGTCTATGTTAGTGTAAAATTACTATTTACACTATACTTAAGCTCACTTAGGTCAATATGAGGTTAGATAACTTCTTGTCTAACTAAATGTGCAACCATTAAGACCTCTAGAGGTTACCAAGTTATTTGGTAAACCTCATGAGCTACCTTTTTGAGGTTGGAAACATTTCCATCTCACCTCAAATGTCACTCAACACTTGGCACACAAGGTTGATGACTTGGTCATGGAGGTAGGTCACTCAACACTTGGCACACAAGGTTGATGACTTAGTCATGGAGGTTGTTGGTTTGCACACTCCAAGTGTTCAACCTATAAGACACTTGTCTACTCCTTTGTGCCACCTTATGAAACACTTGTCAATACACCTCATAGGTGGATTGCCTCATCCTTGCCTATATAAGCAAGGTATTGTACACATTACAATTGGGTCAACTAATACATTTTATGCTTTGTTCACTTGTGCTTGTTTCTCATCTCCTTGATCCTCCTAAATTCTAATATGGTATCAGAGCTCTAGGATTGGAGATAGTTTCGGGTCTATAAGTGAACCATTTTTGTTATATTTGCCTAGTTTCATTGCTCCTTCAGGAAACCAGTTAGGCCCCCAATCTGAGCAGCATTATTGCAAAGGTTGTTAGCCATCTGTGTTAAAATTTGCAGGTGAGCATTTTCTGTGATCTGTGAGCAGCTCAATCTCTGCGTAGCCTTTGGCTTCTAATCTCAGTCGAGGTGCATGTGAATTCAAGGGAGGACGCATTGCAAAACACGTAAGGCCATATTCAGGCCGACGTGAGAATCTTCGTGGCTCTTGGCTCTGTGGTCTCGTTGCCCAAATCTGCACACCCATGCCTCACAACTCGTGAAATTCACATTGAGCTCCAGTCAACCCAAAATCCACACAGGTCAGAGGTCCACTGCATGGGAGATCTGGTGCGTGAACATTGCCATCGCTGTTGGGTGTAGGGTGCGAACAGACTGCCTATGCCATCATTTGGCATTTGGAACCTCTGTGCAGCGTATTTTGGAGGCAGTCGTTTGAGTTTGGAGGCCTACAAGGGTAGTCTTTGTGCAACCCATGATGCTGCCAATCACTCACAACAAAGCGTGATTTACAGGAGTCATCGATTTGTTTGAAATCTGTAGTGGAAGTTGCTTTTAAATTGACCCATTTATACACTTGGTTGGTAGCATTGGCGATGAAAGCATCAACATCAGGCTGAGTCATTCCCTTGACCCTATATGATACGCACTGCAGTTATTCTCAGGCCGCGCACCATTTTCTCAAACCTGCGCACAGTACGAAAGGAGGAATTTGCGGCTAAGGCATGGGTTGGTTCTGATTTGTCAGTTTGCAGGCTGCGAGACATGCTATGAGACATGCTCAGACCCCCATTGCAGTGCGTGGGACCTAAAGTGGAGGCAAAAAGAGCCGACGCTGAAGTGGAGGCTTGATTTGTGATTTGCAGAGGCCATGATTTGACCGTGGGAGATGCGAATTGGCTGATAGCTCTTTCATTGAAAGGCCATTTGTGCTCTGTGGGTGTGACGGTGAAGGTGCCTTCAAGATCTATAGAGAATCTCGCCTAATTTGGGGCGATTCAAATCTTCCTTAAAATCTTTGAAGTGCATCAAAATTGAGCAGAGAACAAGGATGCATTGTTCCCTATTTTTATGCCTATTTAACCATAAGGCCCTCAAAGGCCCTAGAGCTAATGTCATCGGTGGAGGAAGAAAACTCTCCAAACCTTACTCAGTCTAACTCACTTGGCATCCATAGCCCTCATCAATCTCCCATAGGCATTTATTTTTTAGCGTTAAAATTCATATTTTATGTTAAAACGGCAGTCAATGTCTGTATTAAGCATTTAATGGTGTGGTTATTTACCTAGCTCATTTAAAGCTTGTAAGGGAGGGGAGTTAGAATTTTTGTTGTCATAGTTAAAAATTTGTAAAAGAGTACTATTCTTTTGCAATGAATGTGACATTTGTAAAACGCACTAACTAATAAAGTGCCACAAGGGGGGTTTATCTAATCTGAGGGGGTTATTAATCTGTTGATTTTCTATTGTCTTAGGGAATTAACCTACTTCTAATCATGGGATATGAAACTCATTCTTCTGTAATTAAGCTAAACAAGGGAAACTATAAGTCTTGGTGTGAAGGCATCCTAAAACATCTTAGGTATCACAATCTTCTACCCCATTTGTATGGACTTATCCCTGAACCTACTAATCAATTTCAGAAAGATAAATAGGTCAATAAAAATGATCATATTGTTGGATTAATCAGCTTACATATACCACATGACACTTTGATTGTCATTATGGATATTGTGAGTCCACATGCTTTATGGATCAAACTTTGGGAGATGTATGGAGACTCAAATGTTTCTCCATTCCCACATGATCTTGCAATGATCACAAATGATATCCCACATCATGAAGAATGTCATGTTGACATAGTGGAAGTGTTCATTCCACCTCCTCTTGTTGCTTCATCAGATTTCAGAGTCGTTTCTTCGAGAACTTCCAGCACTTCTTTGCAACAAGATATTAGTCTTCCTAGCATTGCTGATTGGGACACAATCCTACTTGACATTTCTTGTCTATTTGTAGAGTCTCGTATTGCTGACTTGGAAGCACACATAGAGGACATCATTCTTCTATTTGATGATAGTTTCAATGAAGCTGCATCACCATTGGTCTCTTTGGATATTCATGCTCTACATCTTCTTCACATGGTTCTAGATTTTCATCATCTTCATCTATTAGGCATGCACCTGATTTGATTATGAAATCCTTCGGCATCGACATGGGAACACATGAGCACACTTCGAAGACATCATGGGCACCTTCATCATCATTCTTGGATGAGCTTCAACTCTATTCAAGATCATACATACATCTTCTCACATGGGAAGATATCCTGCATCTTTAGTTGGTTTCATTTCTTCCCAAGGGAAGGAACATTGTGACACGTTCTTGGATCTACATCTGCATTCTCTGTCAACTATCCAACTTTAATGTAGTAGGACATGTATTATGGGGGGGTCTTATAGACTTCTATCATTTTCTCTCTTATGGAGGAAATCATATATTGTACTTAGTGAAAGAAGTAGTACTTCTTCATGTGTATAATTTTCATGCATCTTTTCTCTCTTTTGGGGGGTAGTTTTTTCCCACAGGGTTTTCTACTTTTCTCCATTTCATGAGAGATTACATTGTAAATGAGTACCTTATCAGGCCTTGTTGTCGGGACTCATATTTTTAGTGTTTAGCTTACTCCCTAAGTATCACTTAAGGGGGGGTGTTAGTGTAAAATTACTATTTACACTATACTTAAGCTCACTTAGGTCAATATGAGGTTAGATAACTTCTTGTCTAACTAAATGTGCAACCATTAAGACCTCTAGAGGTTACCAAGTTATTTGGTAAACCTTATGAGCTACCTTTTTGAGGTTGGAAACATTTCCATCTCACCTCAAATGTCACTCAACACTTGGCACACAAGGTTGATGACTTGGTCATGGAGGTAGGTCACTCAACACTTGGCACACAAGGTTGATGACTTAGTCATGGAGGTTGTTGGTTTGCACACTCCAAGTGTTCAACCTATAGGACACTTGTCTACTCCTTTGTGCCACCTTATGGAACACTTGTCAATACACCTCATAGGTGGATTGCCTCATCCTTGCCTATATAAGCAAGGTATTGTACACATTACAATTGGGTCAACTAATACATTTTATGCTTTGTTCACTTGTGCTTGTTTCTCATCTCCTTGATCCTCCTAAATTCTAATACTATTCACTTCCACGTTCTATTTATGAGAATTTTTATAATACAAATGAAAAATATATAATATGTGATCTATTTTTTATAAGACTTATTTTTTGGAGTTCACTAAAGGATGTTAAAATAAATAAGATATTTGTTTCCCATTCTTAGGAAGATGGAGTAAAATGTGTGGAAGGTTTAATATGCCACACGATTAGCTTCATTAGTGATTTGTCACATTGCACCCATGCGTATGGTACACAATTCCAATTACAATAAACTCATAAAAAGATATCTATTTGAAATCAAGCTTTATTATACATATTCATATTGGATGAAGCCCTTAATCTATATTCATAATTTATTTCAAATTATCAATGCTTTATGATCTATAAATGTCTTTTTTTATTCCATTTTTTTCCTTTGACATTATTATTGGAGATAAAGCAGGA
Source organism: Sequoia sempervirens (assembly GCA_007258455.2). Lineage (NCBI taxonomy): Eukaryota > Viridiplantae > Streptophyta > Pinopsida > Cupressales > Cupressaceae > Sequoia > Sequoia sempervirens. The sequence continues at coordinate 172,896 of VDFB02325026.1, read as the reverse complement.
TGCAAAACCCATAAGTAATCTTCATTTAGTATTTTGTCCAAATTTAAAGGACTTCAAGACCTAGCTAAGCCATCTAGCTTGAACATCACAATAAATTTAGTTAATATTGATAAAATCAATACATAAATATTTTTGTGATATTAATATTAAAATGTAATTATTAAATTAAGAATATATCTAGTATACTAATAAATGCTACTCAATTGAGATAGTGAAGCCAAGAACTTAAAAGGATAAATAAAACTAGGTATATGAACTTGAGATGAAATATATTTTTATGAAACATTATTCATAAAATATGTCTCAAATACCATAATATGTTATTTCTAGACTTCATGATTCATCTCTAATTTTGTTTATATTTGGTACAATACAAATTTTTTTGGTACAATACTAGAATGCTCCACATACAACAATATAAGAAAAGAAAAACATATAACAATACTACAAAATAAAGCAAGTTACTTCATAGAGAACCAAAATGTTCTCAATATAGTGGCCCTCCTCTAGAACATGTCTATGGAGTTGAAAAGAAAGCTTTTATATAAACTATAGTTGAATGTGTGTATGTCAAATAAGTACTCCAATTGACTTGAAGTGTAAATGAATATAGTATATAAAAAGTTAACATATATTATTTTGTGTTAATTAATCAATAATTTAAGATATTAGTACTACCATTATCACCAACTATTTATAGGCATTAGGTATGAAGAGAAAAAAATTATGCCATAGTAGTCAATTCCCATACAAGAAAATTAATTAATATGTGAGACTAATATTGTTTACATGCATATATGTTAACTGTATACAATATTATTTTCTAAGAAGAATGCTAATAATTTTGATAGTATATTGTAGCCCCTTGTACAATTGTAGTCACTAGATTGGAGTGATACCAAATTCCTATTGTTAATTGATCGTGTTAATAATTGATTAACAACATTCTATTGATTTTGATAGAATATTGTACCTTAGGTTCCACATATATTTTGTTCTATTTAAGCATAAATCATAAGAATCCTTGTTTATAGGACATGTTTTGTGTATAATTCAAATTACCCTCATGACCAAGCGCAACAAACCTACACATAATATAAGTCATTTTTTTAACAAATTTCAAAGCATGCATGTCTTCTAGGTTTCGTCTATAAACCATGAATAGATTGAAGTAGCAGATGTAGGGGAAAGTTTCTACTTTGGCATAATTTTATAATATCTTTCCTACAAAATCTATGCATTTTTTGTCATCGGCATTTTTGACCATATACTCATATTCATCTATCAGAAAGACGATCATTGCATTAACTTCATAAATAATGTAGTTCATAATTAAAAAAGAAATAATGAAGTCGCCATGAACAAATTTTTAGTTGACAGGCTAGGTGTATGAGAGTGGAATTCTATAGAAGATATTTTTCCTTTTTATAAATTTATGTAGAACATGAGAATGCATGGATTATGATGTTTAATAGGTGCAAGACTATGGAAGTTGTGCAATGCGGTCCAATCTTGTAGCTACGAGGATATGCACATTATGTGGTGAATTTTTCATGAGCTCGAGGCCTTCAAACCACCCACCAAGAAATATCAATTTTCTAGAATGAATTCAGTATATTAAGATGGATTAGGTACCTTTTTTATTCTATATACATAAGTATAATGAGTATCTCATGTTGCTGAGGTGGGCAGAAACTAGAGCTTGAGATGAATTTATGCATATATATAGAATAATATATATATGTACATGTTGGTATGTATATAGAAATACAACCTTGGTCATTTGATTCCTATATCATTTCATCAAAGGAAAATTGAATTTTCAAGACAAAGATCTCAAATTAGAGTCTCTTTCATTATTTGTCTTTTTTGCAATTTCCTTCAAATCTTGTTTGGGTTTTACATTTTAAGTATGGTTACACATATGCCTTCTATACTTCTATTACAATGCACATCCAAGACAACAATAACAAACCCACAAGAAGGTAATAAAATTTATTTAATTGATCTTCATGTCAAATTTTTTATGAAAAGTAGTTTATAAAACTCATTTCTGTATGAATTATTTTAGATTTTTGTACATATATATGGAGGTCATCTGCATATTAAACCACTTCCTCAATGCACATTAAATTAAACTCTCTTGGACATCCTGAGTCATTTTAGCAACTTCTTGTCACAATGTAATTTATTCTTACATATTTCCATTATGTTTGTGGACACTTGAAGCACTAAAAGCTATAAAAGAAAAAATAAGAAATATAAAGCAGGACCTCAATTAAGATCCTTGAATTGGAAAAGGAAATTGGAATTTCAACCATGATTATGAGACCCAAAATAAGGTGGTATATGAGATCTACATGACAAACTCATCCAAAGATATAACTACAAATCAAAAGACATTTGACTTTCAAAATGGTTTGTAAGTTTTTCTAAAACTAAAGTGACTAAATGCTTCTGAATAACTATGATAGATTTTTGTATTTCTAACAATTTACTATGACTCTTTTATTACTTCTTTCCTAAAAGGTTTGATAGAAGACTATCTTTCCAGTATGAAGAATATTGTAGGCTCTAAGCTGCCAAATTTCACCAAACAACAATCCCAAAAGCTAAGGGGATCTTATCATTTTTATGTCTCTAATCTATCTAGTCATTGGGTTGTCGTGAAAAGAGATATTTTAAGAAATTTTTAAAGCTTTGCATAAATTTTACAAAAGGAATGATACATTGGTCTCAATTCAAAGCTTCCTCTATACCATGTTGAATGGTAGTGGATAAGTTAGTGAGAGAAATAAAGAAGTAGCAAATTCCCATTTAAAGTTAAGCTTTAATAGATATTCAATTTGATTTGATATTTTAATTAGATATAGGATACAAATTGATTTTAATGGTAGATAGATGGTGCATATCATTAAGGACATTCATTATGTTCCATCTAGAAGACTTGTACTGTATAGAATGATTGATATTTAATTTGTATTACTTTTCACACTAAAAGATGATAAATTATCATGAGCTTAAAATGGTTTAATGATGACTTAGAAATTATTTTAAGGCATGAGGCATGGGACATGTTTTTGGGCTGAAAGCTCACACTCACACTATATGTAGTTGATAACACTCACACTTTATTTAGTCTATTAATTAATAAATGGTATATTTGTAACTGAAAATTTAATCCCTAATTGGCTCATATTTATTTTGTTTGCATTGTGCATGAGTAATAAATATATTACACTCAATAGTATAGTGAAAATGCTTCATGAAAATTTTCTAGTTGGCCCACGCTTGTCGTCAAACCAAAAGGTCAACTCATTAATTTTTGATACAAACACCAGAGCTAACAGATCCACAAGAGGTAGTTAGTCCATGTCACGAACCCTAAAGGGGGATGCTAAATACTATTCAATAATCCCTCCTTCAATGACTCAAGGAGACTCGAACCTTATACCTTTATCTTTGATACTAATTTTTGTCCCACACTTTCCATTAAACCAAAATTTCAACCCATTAATTTTCGATACAAATGCTAGAGTTAACAGATCCATGGGAGGTGGTTAGTCCATGTCACAAACCTCGAAGGGGGATGTTGAATACTCTTCAACCTGGTATTAAAAATTGAAGTTCAACAAATAAACACTCACTACTTATTTTATTCATAAACATGTATTACATATTTATAGTTACCAAGAACTTCAACAACCTCCTATAATTATGCTAATTTTCTTAACACCTAATTGGACATCTAATGACAAAAAACTAGAGAATACTAGTTAGACACATCTATTATTTGTTATTGACATGTTGATGACACATACAATTATGTTAAAATGTTGGAGTGTTATATTCCTGTAATATAGGGTAAAATTAAGGTTAAAGTATTAAAGCATCAAAACTAAACCTTCAGAGCCCTAAATCAACAATAGAGCATAATCCAACATAGAAATATAAACACGATGTAAATATCACCTACGCCATGGTTTATTGAGTTCCATTTTCCTTCTCCATTTTTCTTGAATGTGCTTGATTCCCTCATGTTTGAATGTGCAATAGTAGCATAATGTCTATGATAGAAAAATATTGAAGATAGTTGTCTTCTTAAGTAGTATGTACTTGTGCATAAACTCAATGGAAATGGCAATGGCAAGCATCTTTTATAGCTGAAAGCCAAATGTAAATGAAAGGATGAGATTAAATGATGTTAATCAATGGTCGAGAATGAAAGTTGACAAGGTTAGTGCAAAGATAAGAAGTGAATGGTTGAGATTGAATAAAATAATTCAATCAAGGGTTGAAATTAAATGAGACAAGAAGAGATAAGGATGACACTGATAGAGAGAAAAGGATGAAAAAGAGGAAACTAAATAATTCTAAAATTCATTTAGTTTGAGAGGGAAAGTGAATAATTAAATAATGAAAACATTATTTAATTATAGATGAAAAAGGAAAGTTAACTTTTTAATTAAATAACAATTTAATTCAAAAAGTGAGAAAAAGTAAAATTAGTAAGTCATTAATTAAATAAAATTTAATTAATTTATGGTAGAAAAAGCTAAATGAATAATTAAATAATTGAAATAATTAAGTGTTCAAGTTTTTGGATTTAAACTGTGTGATTTTTTTAAATCAACATTTTGGATCACACTCCATGATCCATCATCAAGATTATTTTCATGCAACAAGAGAGAAGAAAATAGAATGAGATAGCAGACTTGGAAGGATAAATAGGTGAGGAGAAGAGAGGGTTGGAAGACAATAGGCCAAGATTTGACCAATGAAGAAAAAAGATAAATAAATATAAATAAATTAAAGCAACATACCCAAAGATCATAAAATAAAATAAGAACCAAGAAACTAAAGAGAGGAGGAAAAAAAAAACAAAAAGAGAACAAAGAAAACAAAGAACCAAAGCTAAAGAATAAATAAAACATCAAAGAAATAATCAACTTTATATAATTAAGCAATAATTAAATAAATACAATTATTTAATTATCAAGCATGAAAGGGGATTTTAGAACTTCACAGGCCTAGGATGAATTTTAGTGTCTACATTTTCCCCTCTTTGATACAATGTAATTTATCATATTGTCTCAAAGAAATTCAATCAAAATATACCTCGGTGTAAACAAGGTGGACCTATGCCCCCTTGGAAATTTTTTGCAAATTTTCAAAAAAAATAAAAAAATTGAAAATTGTTCCAATAAGTCAATTTGATAGCTAGGAATGCACTGGTGATGAAAGATTTAAGTTTCAGGACTTCTAAGGTAGAAAAAATTAGGTTTCAAATCTCCGAGTGAGTGCATCCAATACAAACCCTAATTTTGATTATATATTAAATAGAAAGTTGAGTGGGAAAAGTGATCATTTGTGCATTTTGAGTTTGAAGACTGGAGAGCTTTAAGAGAGAATAGCTTCTAAGATGTCACCCATCCCACATGTCGATCACCATGGATTTTGCATTCACACCTTCTAATGTCTAAAGGGTGCAGAGGCCCCGATAAGTACCCCTTACCCACTTTGTCATTTTTTGTTTTTCATGCATTTTTAGGGCTTATAAATTTAGCAGGTAGTTGTAGTGAATTAAATTCACCACAATTACCAATGCAAGTCATGCATGCATGACTGCAGTTCTTCACAATTGTCATAGCACACCGCAATTGCTATGGTAGAATAGGTAATTGAATATAGTGTGACACAACTATAAAGTGCATTGCATTTTCTTCTTGCACCGCACCTATGGATGAGAACGATGCATTCAACAAAGTGATCCGCATGTGTTTGGGGAAACAATGCATGTGCAAGTATGAGACACAACTAATTAAGGGTTGACCACAATAGGCCCTAGAAATGCATTTGTTGAGGCGTGCTATGCAATTGCAATTGTGTCAAATGAAGAAACAGTGACACATTTTTCAAGCAGAATGATGCAACTGACTGATTAAAATTTTGCCCCATTTTAGGGTTAGATTTCTTGTGCAATGTGAGTCTAATAGGTATAATTAGGGTTTTGGATTGATGCAATGATTGTTTTTTGTGATGACAGGTTGTGCTTGCCCTTATTTATACTTGGGAGTCACAACTATCTACATTTTAACTATAGGACTAGTTATCCGACGTTGAAAAGCATGGGCTGATACATGTTGGCTTGTACCACATGACCTATATGCCCATCATCAGGGCGAACAGAGGTTTTTTTACTGCACTCATGGAGAGGTGGTACTCTAAGACATGTTCATTCCATTTTTTGATCAGGGAGGCAACTGTGACCCTGGAGGATGTCTACAGGATACTAAGACTACTGATCTGAGGAGAGCAGGTTAGGTATGACCCCGTGTGAGGACTATAGGTCATTGAGAACCATTATGTGTATGATGACATCATAGAGCTTGGCATGGATAACTATGAGATTAGGTGTCCAGAAGATGCTAGCAAAGCAGTATGAGAGATATGACTATGTTCTAGGTACTTTGATTGTTGGGGTTATTATTATAGATCACAGGGGTCATGGCTTTCCTAGTGGATGGGGTGAGATGCTGGTAGGGATGATGTGGTATGGGACTATCTATGCATGGGGGCATTTCTTATTGGTTAAGTATTACTTTTAGTTACATGACATATCATATCCGTACATGGTCATTCCATGAGCTATGGGGTGAATTTGTTGATGGTGTGGGCATGGGAGCACATCATAGTGTTTTTTCCTATAGTGGTCTAATAGCTAGCAGATGGTATGTTGTATGTGTATATGTATGGTGAGGTCATTAAGGTACTAGCGGCATGGGATTCATGTATTGGATAGCTTCATATGAAAGTCATACAGGGACTACCAAAAGTGGCAGGATAAGGATGAACACCTACCATGGTGTCGACAGGCCATGTATCTGATTGGTCATACCATGCAATCAACATATTATTGAGCAGTATTTTTCAAACCATGTTAGGAGATAATTTGGAGAGACGTAGGATGTGCCTCAAGGGAAATTAGAGTTCACATGATCCTCATGTGAGGTACATCCATGGGGTTAGATGATTCTTGCGGTGACAATAGAGCAGGTTATTGATGGACTACAACCAATGTAGTGGGTATGGAGGGGTGGTGCAGCGGATCTAGGTACCACAATAGATTATGACACATGGTGGGTTACCCATAGACTAAAGCCTTACATAGATCCTAATTAGTTGGCACTAGTAGAGTGTCGAGGCAGGAGTCCATGAGGCTAAAGGGGAGATTGAGGATAGAGAGGAGGGCAGGGAGATGGAGGGAGGGGAAACGGAGGGAGAGGCAATGATGGAGGAGATGAAAGGGGTGGCAGAGGAGGAGGGAGATCCTAACAAAGGAGAGGGAGTAAGCATCAAGTTGAGAGGCCATTATCACTAATCTGAGAGGAGGATGAGGAGAGGGTGGAAAAGGAGAGGGTTATCGAGGAAGGGTGATAGGATGATGAACCACTTCTTGAGGTTAGGTAGCATGATGTAGATATTGAGGAGGTCGAGATGGAGGAGGAGAATCAAGAGGAGGAGGTGATGGGAGAGGTTGAGCAGATCCTTCAAGAGAGGATAGTTATGGGTGTGGATGTGGAGGAGGGATTGGAGGAGGTGGCACTCAAAGGGGAAGATGACATAGTTGATCAAAATATAGTTGATTTATAGGAACGGTTGGATAAGTCCACATCCAAGATTGAGGAATAGGAGGTAGAGTTAGGGTTGTTACGAAAAAGAGAGGGATGCAACGGTGATAGGGAGACAACAGGTAGATCAATAGGTGATAGATTTGATTGCCACCTATGGTGGGACAACATCAGATATGGTCAGAGAGATTTCTAAGACTGGTAGGAGAGAGAATAACTATAGGTATCTGTATATGGATGAGATACCACTGGAGAGGAGAGCACCAAGTACCTTAGAGGCCTTGAGTAGTGACAGGTCTCATAGCAAGCAGTCCCATAGTAGGTCACCGAGCAATGGTGAAGTTTTAGGGCTGACACGGTCAAGTCCATATGATAGGCCACCTTCGAAGCACAGGTCATCAGGGTCTCCACACCGATAGGATAGAAAACCATCACCATGACCATCACATTTAGGGGATCAAGGTAGCTCAAGATAAGACACATTTTGACATTGTATGTGTTAGCTCTCAAAAATGCAGGCAGAATGCCTCAAGAGGATGCCAATCTCTTGATACGTTTCATGGTAACAGACAAGGTCAAAAGAATTTAACCTTCTACTCTTTAGGTGCTGCTAAACCTAGGCGGGTGTACCTATTTGAATTGAGCAAACTTAACTTATGATTATTATTCTAAAATTCTTTTTCCACAATGGCAGATGGGAGTGAACAAATGAAATCAAGCTTGATAGCAATCTTCTAATCTAAATCCTAAAGTATTTAATCAACAGATGTAAAGAGACTGAATAAATCCAAATGATGAAGTGCAGAGACCAGTGCCTTATTGGGTATGCGGAGTCAAATGAAAACAAGATGATCAACACTTTTCTAGGGGAAACTCAAATTATCTGGCATACATCATGTTTACAACTTGTATAAACATGCAAGAGTGTGATTACTAAGTTCTACTTTAACAATCCAAATGAATCTCTCTGATTACTGTGACCAACTAAAAGGATTTAATATTTGCTTGAAAGAACCAATCAATTAATCACACAGATACAACAAATGTGCACTGATGAATTGAGTATAAATTTGTTAAATCAATTTAAACAATCAGAAAAAATCCATCTTGGAGACAACTCAGCAATACTTTCATTAGTTTCAATAGATAATTAACACCAAAAAAATGCAGCAACATCAACTGATTTTCATAAATACCTCCATTTTGAAATCATGCAACCATAGTCTCTGATCTAATAATTTTATTATACTGTATCTACTTGCTGTGTATCGAATATCTAATAACTCGTCCTTCTTTTACAATTACAAAATGTATATTTATACACCAGCATCAAGAAAATAAATCATATTGAGATCCCATGTCAGCCCTTCACAGAATTCAGGCTTATTTCATGTCGACCTACAACGGTATTTGAACATTCACATGTCAGCCATAGTGCTTGAGTTTTTATTAATTGTTTGCTGAGACACCCAAATAGTTATGCCAAAGGCAATTCAATCCTTAGTCGTTCCCCTTGGTCATCCGAGTTTCGCCGTGACCCATCAGAGTCGGTGATATGTCACACAGCATACATTATGTTTCACTGAGAGCCCCTTTATGTCATGTGTGTTGCTGTGACCTTCAACCATCCGGGAGACATTATATAGAACTCTCTTTGTTATACCGAGAGTCACCCTAAGCTCACTTGATCACCGAAACACAACCAACCTCTCACCGAAAGCCATTTGAAAGAAACCTTTTGTGCTCCGTCGGTGAGACATATACAATTCACTATGACCTCACACTGAAAACAACTTGTTTGGATGAAGAGATCCCATAATGTGCATGTTCGATGGGACCGCAAGAGTTTTCCATGACCTTATATCGACGCTGCAACTCTTGCTGATGTATCCTCATTCAAGCCAGTTGGCGAGACATGATGCCTTTGGTGAGACATTACCCCGATGACCCCACTCCTGCCGAAATGTGTATCATCCTCTGTCGCCGAGACCGCGGAAAAGTCCTATCGAACAATGCCAGTAAGTGAAATCCAATCCCCATGAAAAATAATAAGTCTTGCCGATAGGAAACATAGACTTATGCTAGCAGAAAATGCAAAATGGATTGGGGAGACCTTGGTCTCCTCATGCCGATACAAATCCTGAAGTGAAATATGCAAGACTCGATGGATCCTATGGGGGTAAATGGGAAAAATGCAAGCAAAATGTCATGAAGAGAGAAAAAATACGCTCAAGATAGGACCAATCTGGAAATTTATGAGTGTGAACAACATGTAAAAACATCATATTTTTGCAATCCCAACAGTGGCTCTGTCTGGGGATGAATGATAGTGAGATCATTGTGACACAAAATGAGGAACCAGTGAGCAGAATGGAAGTGGACCTGAATGCATGATGGAATGAAAGGAAAGTGAGTGCAAAATGGAGATGAACAAAACCTAACTACTATGCATGGAAAATAATTTTAAAGAGGATCATCAAGAGCTTTCCATGCACTGTCAATCCTCAATCCTCTGTGTTGCTCAAGAGAAAAAATGCTTCAAGAATTTCCCATGAACAGGAAATTCCTGATCTTCACTAGCCATATTTTGTAGATAATATGAATCTTCACCTCTCTTTCGAACAACAACAAAAGGTCCCAACCACAAAGCTTCAAATTTACCATGCTTTCCCTTCTCCTGGCACCTTGCGTTCCACATCAACACCTAGTCATTTTCTTCATATTTTCTATCTTTTGCCTTCTTTTCAAATAGATACTTCATTTGTGTCTGTAACTTCATGTTTTGATTTTGGGAATCTCTCCTTATTTCATCAAGTTCAGCTAGTTGCTCCATTCTTTCCTCCATAGGTTCAGAATCATCCAAATCTTCTTAAAGGGAAAACTTGTAGATTGGCAACAAATTATGCAAAGGCATCTTGGCTTGTGTTCCATGCACCAATTCAAATGGGGACTTTCCAATTTCTCTTTTCACAGTAATCCTATCAGCCCACACAACCAGTTTTAATTTTGAATCCCAAGCTTTCTTGTTCTGACCTAACATCCTCCTTATAACCTTCAAAAGACTCTTGTTGCTAGATTTTGCTTGACCATTAGCTTGTGGATGGTAAGGAGCTGCATAAGAAATAGTAATGCCATATGTGTCACAGAAACTTTTGAACTCATCTAACCCGAAACACATCCCATTATTTGTGATTAACCTTAGTGGTGTACCAAATCTGGTGATAATATTGTCCATCAAGAAATTTTTCACCACCTTGCTTGTAGCCTGTTTAGTTGGGATTGCTTCTACCCATTTGGTAAAATAATTAGTGGCTACTAGTATCCACTTGTGTCCTCCACTTGATTTTTCCTATATCTCTCCAATGAAATCAATTCCCCATTGATGAAAAGGGGCATCAGCCTGCAAGGGTCGAAGTGGCAAATCTCCTTGATATTTCAGCTTTCCAGAAAATTTTTGGCAAGCTTCACATTTTCTTACATGTGTGAAGGAATCATTGAAAACCTTAGGCCAGTAGTAACCTTCCCTGAGAATTTTGTGTGCAGTTGTTTTTGCTAAGTAATGTCCTCCACAAAATCCCTCATGCATTTCACTTAGGACATGCTTGGCCTAAAACTCATCCAAACATAACAACAGTATACCATCCCTGTTCTTCCAAAATAGATCTCCATCCATGAAAACGTATTTAGATGCTTGCAAATTTAGAGTCCTTTTCTGGCTGTCACTCAATCCCTCTGGACACTTCATGTACTTAAGGTAATGCATAATATCAGTATACCAAGAAGTATGCTCAATGCTTGCAACTGCAGTCCCTTCATCTACATTACAGACTTGGCTTGCTTCAATATTCGATTATGTCGTCAACCTAGCCAAGCCTTGACCTCTCACTAGCTTAGTAATCTATACCTCCATATCAAATTCTTGAATCTTGTTGATCCATCTGTACCTTTTTCCTATAACTTCATACCATGTTAGAATATCCTTGACAGTTGCATGAGGGACATAAGCAATCACCTTTGCTCCAACAAGATATGCCCTGAAGGCCTTAGTAGCTTTCACCAATGCAAAATCTTGTTTTTCCATTATATCATACTTCAATTTAGACCCCTGTAATGACTTACTGAAAAATGACACAGGCTGCTCTTGACCATCCTCATTCTTCTGTAACATAACAGCAGCAATAGTGTGCATTGAAGCAAATGAAAATATTTGAAAAGGCTTTGCAAAGTCTGGGGATTTAAGGACAGGAGCCTCCTTGATGGCCCTTTTGATAGATATAAAAACTTCTAAGGCCTCTGCAGTCCATTCCATTTTTTGTCCTTTTTCAACATTTTTGATATGGGCTTAATGATCTCAGCAAAGTTAGAAACAAATCTCCTAACAAAATTAATCTGTCCAAAGAATGATTGTATAGCCTTGACAGTTTTTGGAACAGGAATTTTATCAATAGCTTTAACCCTCTCATGATCTATTCTAATCCCCTCTTTTGAAACAATATGTCCCAAGAGCTTACCTTCTGTGACTGCAAAATGACACTTCTTAGGATTTAAGTTGATACCATATTCTAGGGCTTTAATAAATACCTTCTCCAGATGTTGTACATGATCTTCAGCCTTCTTCGAATAAGCAGTCAGGTCATCCTAGTACACCGCTATGATAGCATTGATCAAACCTACAAATGCCACATCCATAGCTCTTTGGAAGGTTGCTCCTGCATTAGTGAGACCAAATGGAATTCTTATGTATACATACGTTCCCCAAGGAGTTGTAAATGTTGTCTTATATTGCTTAGATTCCTTGAATTTAACCTGGTTGTACCATGAAAACCCATCCATCATTAACAACAACTCACACCCTGTCACCCTATGCAATATAGCCTCCATATTGGGTAGAGGATAATTGTCCTTGAGGGATGCCATATTCAGATTTCTGAAGTCCACACATAATCTGATGTCTCCATTTTTCTTCCTCATAGGGACTAAGTTTGAGACCCACGTTGAATGCCTGATTGGTTTGATAATTCCTCCATCCCTGAGCTTTGTCAATTCTTCTTGCATTTTAGGCTCCAACATTGGATTTATGGGTCTTTGCTTTTGTACGAATGGTTTAGCATCAAGCTTCAATGGTATTTCATGCTGAAATAAATCCTCCCTGTATGCTTTCAGATCTTCATAAGACCAAGCAAACACATGTTTATACTTTCTCAGCAACTCTATCAGCATTCTTCTAATTGGAGGGCTTATCTTCTTTCCTATGTACACCTTTCTTGGTGCCATTTCAGTCCCCAAATTGATTTCTTCAATATCTTCCCTTTTAACTGGTGTTTTCTTCATGAAGGACCAATCATTTCCATCATACATCCTCTCCAATGCCACTAAGCCTTTAGGAAGCTTATTTGTTTTGAGTTGTAAGATCTCCTTGCCAAACACTATTTGTTTCCCATCCACTTCTTCAACAAAAGCATTGAAGTCAATTTCTTGAGCTTCATATTGATCTATACAGTGGAGAAATTTCAAAAGGTCAGTATCATCATTGAAGACTTGCCAACTGTAAATGTTATCAGGAACAGTAGGCCTTGTCTTGAACTCAATTTGTGATACCCTAGCTAATGTGATATCATCTCTTTTTAGCACCACATTTGCTAAAAAATTAGCCATTATGTTCTTTGATCTCTCAATCCACTCAATTGAAAATGCATCAAACAACTCAATTGTGTCCCATACAACATTCCTATATTACTTTAATCTTCTGTGCTTTGTTGCATACTAGGATTTAATTTGTGAAACAACCAACTCAAAATCACCAAAAATAGTCAGCAACTTAATCTTGTGTTTCACAACTATGTTCAAGCCTGTCAGTAAAGCTTTATACTCTGCCACATTTTTTGTACATTCAAATGCCAACAAGAATGAATATTTAAGTGTAATACCTTCAAGGGAAACAAACACAATCCCAACTCCATTTCCTTCCTAGCTGCAAGCTCCATGAAAAAACATCTTCCATACGCCATTGCAATTTTGTGCAACATGTTGTTCAATTGGGTCAGTACTGACCAACTTTGGCTGGGCTGGTTCTATTTTAAAATTCCCAATATCAACATCACGAAAGCAATTAATCTAATCTTGTGGTACATAGTCAACAAGCTGGTCCATTCTTGGCTCTCTATACAACTTGACTTCCTGACCATTCACTGGAATTGTAGCATAAGACAAATCAAACTGAATGTTGCCCCCAACTGCTGCTGTCCACTACCTTGACAGCAACATCCCAAACTGAGGAGGAGTATCAATCACTGTTATATCTATATTATAAGCCACCTATGGATAAGTAGCCAATTTGAATTCAACATTTCTCATAATGCCTACCACAGGAACAAGTCTGTTGTCCATTGCATAGCATTTACCATCATATATATCAACCCACATGCCAAGCTGCTTCATAACTCCTACTAGCATGATATTTATAGCAGCACCAGAGTCTATCATGCAATTCCTCAGTAGTTTGTTGTTTATGAGCAATGTAGTGAAAAAAGGATCAACTTGTGGGGGAGTTGTTAATACATCACCGAAACAGACTTCTGAATTATTTATCTTTTCCTGCCTATTGACTACTTTAACAACTACTTTGTTTTCATTCCCATTTGTTATCAATTGAATAGCAGTATCTCTATATTCTTTAATTTTCATCATCTCAAGTAGTGGGATAGACATTTTTACCTGGGATAATGCCTGAGTGAAGTCAAAAGAAGAGCCCTCCACCTTAACAACCTTCTTCAGTTCTGGCGTTTCTCCTTTGTTTTCTTTTTTTTCCTTTTTATTAAGTTGGTCAAGCATTTGTATCTCTTTGTGTAAGTCCTTCACTTCCTCCCTTTGGATAGACTTCTGTTCATTTTTACCAAGTTGTTTATTTTCTGGATTTTTCATAATTTCTTGTATTGCCTTCTGATCCTTCATAAAAATTCCCCTAGGAATGCCTTCTATCTCATTTACTTTTTCGTTTCTCAACCAGTATTTACTCTTTGCTTCCTCAACTGCAGTGACAGTTATTCTCTCTATCTCATCTTCAGTAAGTCTCCTCATACTGTATTGAGCAGGCGTCTCAACTGAATGTGGCTCTGCATAATCTTCTTCAGAATCAGAAAGGATTTGTTGTTTTGCCATATGGACATTATATTTCTGATTTGAAACATCATACTCATAACCTTCATCCTCTGAAGATGAGTACCTTTCCTCAGCATGGTGAAAGTGTTTGAAGTTAAATACTCCTTGTGATCTTCTCCATTATTTTCTATCAACATTCCCTCTTCTTGCATCCTTTGAGCTACAACACAATAGTCTAGAGAATGTAGCTTATCACAAGCTTCACAGAAGTAATTATTACTCACCATGTAAGTTCCCTTCTTACTCAATGGATCAGGAGTCTCTTTATTTCTTGGCCTAGCTGTTATAGGTTTTCCATCCTTCCAGTCTGTATTATAAGGCATTTCATGCAACCTCGGCCTTTCATTCATGTATGTGTTTTCCTATCTGTACTAATAATTGTTGCTTTGTTGAGGATCCCTAGGGTTGTCTCTTTTACTGACTATCCCAGCAGCCTTCCTATTTTTTTCAATTGTCAATGCTATCTTTTGAGCTTCATCCAGATCTCTTGGGAATCTATTTCTCAATTCATAGCCTGTCTTAGGATCAAATGCATTTAAATAAACACTCAAAGCTACAAAATCTGGTGGCCTTGATCCAGGAGGTACCTTAGTCTGCAACTTGTTGAATCTTTGGTTGAAATCATAAATCGAGTCATTATGATTCTTCTGAATTCGCATTAGTTCATGAAGAGCAGCATCTGGTGCATTTTGATTCCCATATTGTTCAAGAAATTGGTCCTAAAATATTTGAAGAGAATTAATTGAGAATGTCGACAAGCTGTTGAACCAATCCCTAGCATCTTCAATAAGTGACATCATAAATAGCTTCATGTGTAAATCTTCATATGGCACATCTATGTCTTGGATGAAAACATTGAAACTCCTTAAATGCTCTTCAGCAGTAATTGCATTATTCCCTATAAATTTGGGCACCATACCCCTCCAACTGCCATCCATATGGTAAGGGTATAATTGAAAGCCTGCTAAATCAAACTATCTGATCATCATTGTATGTTGGTGAGGGGGAGGGTTAGGTGGATACTGATATTGGTGCATGGGATTGTTGAATTGTGTATTATTTTGTGGGATGTAATGTTGACCAGGAGGTGGATGCATAATTTGTACATTGTGTGGGAATATGAGGTGGATGATTTGGCTGCTTGTAATGATTTCTTGTCTGATGGTTCAGAGCATTCGATTGATTAGATGGACCTGTGCCATGATTACCCTACTTATGAGGTGGTATATACTTTGGGGGGCAATCAGCTGTCTAAGCAATGTTTTGAGCTTTCTGCAATTTGAATTCTTTCATTGCTTGTATCATCCAGGCCTTTTCCTATTCTTCTCTTTCTTTACTCTTGGATTCAAACAGTGCCCTGATTTCCTCAAAACTCAAAGATTCATAATCTTCCTGAGGAGATCGATGATCAATAGGTCCATTATGATTACCCTACATTTTCAAATCATACTCTTGCTGAATTCTAATTTGTTCAGATTCGTGTTCAGCTTCAAACTTAGCCTGTTTCTAAGGATCATGAAAAGGAAAAGTATTTCTTTGATCTTCTGGGGTGCAAGGCTCTGCGCTTGAATTATCTCTCCATGTATCATAGCAATTATATGTTTGAAAATGTGCTCTTGGCACTTTTCCTTTGTCTGTTATGCACATGTCCTCATTGATCCTCTTTCCCTTATTAGCTCTATCATCTTTGTGTGTCCACTTACTGCTGCCAACAGGAGCTCCAGTATGACCTCCCTTGTATTGAGATCTTATTCCATTCATGTTTGAATAGCTACAAAAGTTATGTTAGATTTTCCACTCACCTTTGTCAAAAGTGACAAAAAACTTGATGTTTCTTATCCCAGCAGAGTCTGTATAAAGTTCTTGACTCTATGATTAAGGCTTTGATTCTGAATGTTTCCCCAGTAGAGTCTCCAATTTTTTAGCTCTCAAAAATGCAGGCGGAATGCCTCAAGAGGCTGCCAATCTCTTGATACATTTAAGGGTAATAGACAAGGTCAAAAGAATTTAACCTTCTACTCTTTAGGTGCTGCTAAACCTAGGCGAGTGTACCTATTTGAATTGAGTAGACTTAACTTATGATTATCATTCTGAAATGCTTTGTCCACAATGGCAGATGGGAGTGAACAAATGAAATCAAGCTTGATAGCAATCTTCTAATCTAAATCCTAAAGTATTTAATCAATAGATGTAAAGAGACTGAATAAATCCAAATGATGAAATGCAGAGACTAGTTCCTTATTGGATATGCAGAGTCAAATGAAAACAAGATGATCAACACTTTTTTGGGGGAAACTCAAATTATCTAGCATACATCCTATTTACAACTTGTATAAACATGCAAGAGTGTGATTACTAAGTTCTACTTTAACAATCCAAATGAATCTCTCTAATTACTATGACCAACAAAAAGGATTTAATCTTTTCTTGAAAGAACCAATCAATCAATCACATAGATACAGCAAATGTGCACTGATGAATTGAGTATAAACTTGTTATATCAATTTAAACAATCAGAGAAAATACATCTTGGAGACAACTCAGCAATACTTTCATTAGTTTCAGCAGATAATTGACACCAGAAAAATGCAGC
Source organism: Sequoia sempervirens (assembly GCA_007258455.2). Taxonomy (NCBI): domain Eukaryota; kingdom Viridiplantae; phylum Streptophyta; class Pinopsida; order Cupressales; family Cupressaceae; genus Sequoia; species Sequoia sempervirens. Next base: position 155,514 of record VDFB02325026.1, on the reverse strand, counting down.
AACATCAACTAATTTTCATAAATACCTCCATTCTAAAATCATGCAACCATAGTCTCTGATCTGATAATTTTATTATACTGTATCTACTTGCTGTGTATCAAATATCTAATAACTCGTCCTTCTTTTACAATTACAAAATACATATTTATACACCAGCATCAAGAAAACAAATCATATTGAGATCCCATGTCGACCCTCCACAGAATTCAAGCTTATTTCATGTCGGCCTGCAATGGTATTTGAACATTCACATGTCGTCCATAGTGCTTGATCTTTTATTAATCATTCGCTGAGACACCCAGATAGTTATGTCGAAGGCAATTCAATCGTTAGTCATTCCCCTTGGTCATCTGAGTTTCGCTGTGACCCATCAGAGTCGATGAGATGTCACACAGCATACATTATCTTTCACCAAGATCCCCTTTATGTCATGTGTGTCGTTGTGACCTTCAACTGTCAGGGAGACATTATATAGAACTCTCTTTGTTACAATGAGAGTCACCCCGAGCTCACTTGATCGTCGAAACACAACCAACCTCTCACCAAAAGCCATTTGAAAGAAACCTTTTGTGCTCCATCGGTGAGACATATACACTTCGCTATGATCTCACACCAAAAACAACTTGTTTGGCCGAAGAGATCCCATAATGTGCATGTTCAGTGGGACCCCAAGAGTTCGCCATGACCTTATATTGATGCCGCAACTCTTGCTGATGTATCCTCATTCAAGCTAGTCAGCGAGACATGATGCCTTCGGTGAGACATTACCCCGACGACCCCACTCCTGCCAAAATGGGTATCATCCTCTATCACCGAGACCGCAGAAAAGTTTTGCCAAACGGTGTCAGTAAGTGAAATCCAATCGCCATGACAAATAATAAGTCTTGTCGATAGGCAACACAGACTTATGCTAGTAGAAAACGCAAAATGGATCATGGAGACCCTGGTCTCCTCATGTCGATATAAATCTTGAAGTGAAATATGCAAGACTTGATGGATCCTATGGGGGTAAATGGGAAAAATGCAAGCAAAATGTCATGAAGAGAGAAAAAATGCGCTCAAGGTAGGACCAATCTAGAAATTTATGAGTGTGAACAACATGTAAAAACATCAAATTTTTACAGTCCCAACAGTATGGACACATATTTTTAACCATCGAGCCTGCAAGCTCTATTTTTGGGATACATCTTGACATTGCAGTATGACACATTTTTGAGTGATATATATATATATATATATATATATATATATATATATATATATTTGATATGCATTCCTATGTTATGCATTTATGATGTTATGTAATGGATGATTACACTTTTATGATATATTGATTCTATATGATTATGTGATGATGGTATTATTTTGATGCATTATGGATGACTTCATGTACATGTATTCTATTATGATTCCTAGATGTTAGATGGATGTATTTAATTTTATGATATTATGAATGTTATGTCGATGAATTATGATGTATGCTTAATGAGTTGTAGATGAAATTTTATGAATTATGATGTATTTTATTATGATATTACATGATTATGTTTATTATGACTCATATAATGCAATGTGATATGTTATATAACAACGTTATGTAATACTTATAAAATGCAATACAATGTATATGTAATGTAATAAATGATAATGGATTATGATTATGATGTGATGTGAATGTAATGACATGCTAATATGTAATAACCTAAATAATTTATGTGATGAAATTATAATGTCATATGGATGTATAAACAAAGATTTCGGTACCCAAGGGTCTTTCTTGCACTTCTAGGGTTTTTCACCTAAAAGGAGAAATATAGAAAAAATGCAATGTAAACACTCAAAATCAATTCAAGGATGGATGCAATATCCCTAAAAGTGATGTCTAAATGCAATAAATTGAAAAATAAAGATGATCATTAATATAAAACCTAAGATATGCAAAGTGCTTGAAAACATAGTGATGTATGCAAAAACATCTAAGAATGCAAGTAAATGATAATAGAATTAAATTAGACTGGAGAGGTGCACCTAGAATCTGAAGTTTAATGTAGAGAGGCTCTAGAATCCTATATAATTGATTGGAATTGTTGACTGGGATACTTGTGCCAAGCTAGGTGACTTAGTCTAGTTTCAGAGAAAATCTGTTGGAACAGGAATCTACCAAATGGGTATCCAAAAATGTAAAAAACACTTTTTAGGCCTAGAAGTGGCACTAATTCACCAAAAATGGTGACTTAGTCCACTTTGGAATCTTGAGCAATTTAGGGCAGAATTATGTAGCTTTCGGTCTACACTTCCTTTCCAGACAGGTGTTCGGTCCAAATTCTAAAGAAAACAGGTTGAAAGAGGTCTCCAAGCTTCAATTAGGGCTTTGTTGACTTTCATGACTTTCATGAATTGAAAACACATTTTTAACACCTTTCTCTTTAACAAATTTGCATACAAGACCTACAAACACACATGCAAAGAGCAGAAAAAGGGTTAAGGGTTAGAGAATAGGGGTTTGCCTTGGTCAAACCCCAATTTACTAATAAAACCCTAGATAACAAAATGAAATAGAAATATAATGATGAATAAACAACATGCAATGTCACAAACTCACCAAACCCTTGATGTTGAAATCTAAAGATATGCAATGAAGTGCTCCAATGGATGCTCGATGATGCTTAGAGTGCTTGAAGATTGCTTGATAATTTCTTGGATGATTAAGTTAATGAATGGGTTGCTTGAATATTGAATTGGGGGTGAAAATGAGAGGAAAACCCTTTATTTATACGTAATTTTACTAAATTTCCCAAAAAAGCACATCACAGGCTAACCTCAAGGATAGGAGAATAAAATCCTGCCAGAAAATTAAAATTATTTTGATTTTTGTGCCCAATGGGACTAAGTCGCCCTAGGTGGAGACTTAGTCCCAGTAGGGAAATTTTACTAGGTGTCAGGAATTAAAGTGAATTAAATAAGTTTTAATGGGAATATTCTCAAAAATACACTTAAGTATGGTCGAAAAGTGCATTAAGGGATCATTTAAACATAAGAAAGGGTTGAATTAGTGATGACAATTCTAGAAAAGCATGAGAGTTTGTTACAACTCTTTACAACACTTTGAAATAAAACTTGGTAAGTGATAAAAAGAGGTTATTTAAGTTAATTATAATGAGAGGGTCCTAGAAAAGCATGAAAGTGGGTTATGACACTTCACAACACTTTTACACATCTCAGAATTCTTAATGATTCTCAAGGTTCCAAGACCTAATGTGAATGTGTTGGCCACATTACAACATTAAATCTAGAAAAAATCAAGCCAAAATCCACTAGGAGGGCCTGAACATGAGAAAAAGTAGAAGGGTTACTTTTTTTGTGTCCACAGTTAGCCCCCACTTTAGTGAGAGGATAAACCTGCTTCAAACTCACACTAAAGTAGTTGAACATACAATCAAGAGGGGTTTCAATGAACTAATGCTAGCAAGATGAGACAACAACGATCAAGAGGGATGATCAAACCCCCAGGATGAAGATCTCATAGCAAACCAAACATGAGTACAAAGAAACACACATGATAATGATGTCAATGAAGAGGGAAAGAAAAGAGATACTCAAATCAAGCTTTGATCGTTTGTCCATCCTGTTGTGGATCAAATCTAGGTTGTTTGTCCAGAAAGAAAATGAATACTCACTCTGGGGTGACAGAACTCATGGTTGTCCACTAGGTGAGAAGGCCCAAAAGGTGAGAAACATACACTCATACTTGGTATGCACTCACACACACACAAGTGGATATGGGGAAAATTCATGCCTCTGAATGGGCTTCCCGCTCAACCATACGAAATTTCTATCTCTTGATAACTTTAATAATGTGCCACAAACGAAAAATGATATTTCATGCTTCATGAGACAAGAAAAGCTTTGTATTCTTAGAACTCATGAACAAATGTGATGGCTTTATAGGCATGTAAGTTGTGTTATGAAAGGTGGCCGTATAATAAATGCAAAATGAAACATGTAAAGAATGTTCAAAGGAGTCTTGCTTAGTTCATGCAAGGTCTTTAACTTAGGGAACATTGTGTCTAATGTCTCCAAGAGAGGACCAATCAAAGAATAGAAAATTCACAACTTAGGGGATGTAGTGTGTCACATCAAGCCACCAAGAGGAATGTAATATGCTAAGATATATCATGCTCATGAAGAACATCACACCTAATTTCATCCAAAAAGCAACAAACACATCGTATGAAGTAACAAGGCTACACTAAGAACCAAGAAAAAAAAATGCAAAATAAGTAATGCCAATGTATGCCCCCACTTTAAAGGAATTTCTACACACCATACTATGAGAAATTATTTTAAAGTAGCAAAATGAACAATGCATGAGAGCCAACTTGGAAAACCCCTATTCCAAGTCATATGTTTCTGAGTAAGGCTGTGTCATGTGAAAGAAAGGAAAAATAAAGAAAGGGGGTTTCCCCTAAAATGAAAGCACCAAACACAAAAGGGATCTATGGATTTGGTGTTAGTATGTTCTTTGTTGCAATGTTGTGATTAAAGAGCTTAGAATTATCATCATTCCCCAAATACACATAGAACTGGAAGAATGACACAAAGAGAGTGAAAGCAAAGAAAAAGAAAGATCTGTTTGGGTCAACATGGAAGAGACATAGTATGTCTTGATGCTTTGCATCATCCCCAATAGGAAAACACAAGAAAAAGACAAAAGAAAAAGGTGAAAGAAAATGAAAAAGCTTTTGGGTCAACATGAAAGAGACATTTTTGTCTCAATCCCTTGCATCATCCCTAAAAGGAAAACACAAAAAAAGTGAAAAAGACAATAGAAAGACCTTTTGGGTCAACATGGAAGAGACATAGGGCATCTCAACGCTTTGCATCATCCTAGAAAGGAAAACCATGAAACAAAAGTGAAAAATACAATCGAAAGACCCTTTGGGCCAACATGGAAGAGACATAGGGAATCTCAATGCTTTGTATCATCCCCAAAAGGAAAACAACAAAAAAAAGTGAAAAATACAATAGAAAGACCTTTTGGGTCAACATGGAAGAGACATAGTGCATCTCAATGCTTTGTGTGATCCCCAAAAGGAAAACACAAAACAAAAGCGAAAAATAAAATAAAAAGACTTTTTGGGTCAACATGGAAGAGACATAGGGCATCTCAACATTTTGTGTCATCCCCAAAAGGAAAACACAAGCAAAAGGAAAAAGGAAAAAGCAATGTACCACATATCGAAGAATGAAGGTACAAATAGAGGAATGTCACAAAGAGAGGAGAACATCAAATTTCACATCACGGGAGAACATGATATGCACATGCAAACAAAAAAGAAAAATAAAAATAAAATGCAAAATACTAGTAAGGCAGATGCAAGTCAACCATCAAGCAAGTCATCTGCCTCCCAGTCATTTTCATAATGTGCTGAAGGCAGGCAACTAGCCAAAGGGACAAGTGCAAGTGTTGAACTAGGGTAAGTACCAGGTTCTACATTTTGTATGAGATTTTTCATTTAAGCTCATGGAAGAGGAAAATAATGTATTTAGATCATTATGCACCACTTCATCTATTTTAGTGATCTCATCATCGTCATCCAGATTAATCATGATAGGAGGATGGATGGTAATGTCCAATGAAGGGTGTATCACGAGTTGTGGTTGTTGTATTGGATCATTTTTTTGTGATCAAGGGTAGGAGGGTCATCATGCATTACTTTGATCAAGTGTGGATTTTTATTTTCTTTATTTTCTTTGTTTTGTAACTTGCGAGCAAGGGTGTGATGTCTAGACCTACACTCCCTAGCTTCTCTGTTTATTTTGTTTTTATTGTCAAGCTTTTCTTGTGAAGGAATGGGTGGATCAACCATTGGTTGTTTTTCTTCCCTAAGGGGAGGACCAGAAGAAACCATGGAAGGTTTTTCATCCACTTTCTCCTTTGCTTTATAAACTTGTTTTATACGAGGAGGAAAGGTGAGGTTGTTATCATTATCTCTTGGTTGTTTAGATGATGAAGGTGAAGTGTTTATTATTGGTTGATCTTGATTTGTTGGTTTAGGTTCAAGTTGAAGCATTGTCTCATCTAGGATAGGAGTGTTAGAAGTGGACGGGGATTTGTTTCGGAGGGAAAATTTGGCAATTTTCTTTGCTTTAAAATTTTGGTAAGCAATGAAAAAGAAGTCTTTGCGAGGTGTTATAGGTTCCATGGGCTCAGGCCAAAATGATTCTAAGGAGAAGTTCCCTTTAGAAGATAAAGGGTTAAAGCCACTATGGTGAACAATAAATATGTCATTGTCAAGTGGAAACTTTAAATGTTTGTGTATGACTAAAGGGATAGCTTTCATTGAGTGAAGCCATGGATGGCCTAGCCGCAGACGAAACTAATTTGAGTGTGGAATGATACAGAATATTACATCCAATTTTTTAGGTCCTATCTGTAATGGAAGAATAATCGATCCTATCATAGGGCAAGCAAAACGATTGTGTGTTTTGATCCATTCTCTCAGTTTATCATAATCATCTTGATATAGATCATGTAATACCAAAAATTCCTCAATGATCACATTCTCTCCATAGGCAAGATCTATGAGTATCCCATTAGTGGGCCTATCATAAATACGACCGTCTATGTAAAGAGGACCATTGGGACAATTCAGAAGGATATCCTTAGAAGAGAAGGTAATATCAAGATATTTCTTAGGTTGGCCCTTATGAGGGATAACATCTATCGCACCTACCATTTCATTCATAGGATTAATACTAGTGGTATGTGGAATAAAATTAGGATATTCAATATTTGTATGAACATCCATCACATCATTGTTTTGAGTTTCACTAGCTTTGACAAATGACACATTATGTTTGGGCATCGGATCGGTAAAAATTTGAAAATTTTGATTGGGTGGGGCAATAGACGTATTTCCTTTAACATTAACATTTGAAACAGATAGATGGTCAGCATCAATAAGGTCTTGCACAAGGTGTTTAAGATGCTTACAATTTTATGTGTCATGTCCATTTTGTCTATGATAATGGAAATAAGCATGGGTTTAAAGGTTGGAGGTAAAGGCTTAGTGTTATGGTTTAACAGTAGGTAAAGTAATCATCTATTGCTGCAAAATTTGGGACATGGTGTTATGAAGAGTGTCTGGTAAAGGTGTTAACTGTCATTTTGGATCTCCATAACTATAAGGTATTGCGGCTTTAACAGTTGCTACTTTATTGTTGATGGGTTGAGTTGGTTGTTGAGGGGGATTGAACTATAAAAATCCTTTGTTTGGTTTTCTAAAGGATTGTGAATTGTTTTGGTTGACATGTTTAGATTTCTCAACTCAGCTAGAAGTGGACTTGGCATCATGACTACTAATTGAATTGTGATAGTCACAAAGGGTTGTACATAGAAGCATGAAAGAGGAAAATTTCATCATGGTCAATTTATCTTGAATTTGACTTTGTAAATTTTCAATGAACATCTTTTGGAGATGCAGATCAGGAACCTTGACATCGAGTTCGGCATAAAGTGACTAATAGCATGAGATGAAATCGGTTACCTTTTCATCCACATTTTGTTTGCATCTCATTAAATCGGAAAATGTCTTTTTGGGAGTCATGTGGACTTGAAAATGACATATAAATGCATCAACTAGTTCATTGAATGAATGAATTGAATTATTTGGTAAGGATGAAACCACTTTAAGGCAGTGTCTTTTAAAGTCCTAGGAAATAGTTTGGCCAACAGTTTATCGTCAAGGAAAAAGTCATTGCATAAGGTTGTGTAAGCATTAACACAATTAGTAGGATCACCCTTCCCTTCATACTTCTCAAATCTAGGCATCTCTATTCCTTGTGGCATCAGCGTTCTTAATATTTATAGAGATAGTGGCCTGCTACAAACATAATAGGTAGGTCATCCATTCTGGTTTTGGTTGATGGTGGATATTTGTTTTTGCATGGAGGAGATGGTTTGGAAAAGTGGTGTGATGGGAGGGTCAGTGTGAGTGGTATGAGGTGGAAGGGAAAGTGGTGATGGATTGTATGTAGTGATAGGGCAAGTGAATGGAATGCTAATAGATGGTATGGTGGAAGAGGAGAGAACATGTGATGCCACATAAGAATTAGGAATGCTAGCAGGAATAGTCGAGGAAGGTATCACATTACTAACAGATTGTATGACTGTTGCAACTTGGGGAGTGGTATAGGTAGGTATGGATGCTACAGTGGAAGGAGGAGGAGTGTTAGGTCCTCTATGACTAATCACAGTGTTTGTTGATTGAGATATGCTAGAGGTGGAAGGAATATGTTTATGGTGTATCTCAACAATTTGTTTCATTACATCTAAGCCTTCATTACATACAAGTAGATGATGGATGTTGTCTATAGTAGGAATTGTTTTCAAGACACATGTGCTATGTTGCAGATGTGCTAAGTCCTCATGAATTTTAATGATTTTTTCTTACATAATGTGATAGTTTTGTGTGTCAACTTGCATGTTATTGGAAGGTAAATCATTGCTAAGGGTAGGGTCCATGCCTAGTGTACTAGTTGCAATACTAGGAGTGGAAGCATTAGACAATCCAACATCCACAACGAGTGTATTATCATGGGATAACATGAGTCTTGAGCTTCTTCCCACTAGATTATTAGCAATAGGACACCAAACACTCATGCAAAAGGTTTATAAATGCGAGTAAATTGAAATGTAATGAAATAAAGAGAAATGAAATGATAATAACTACAATTTTGGGAACTGTAAAAGTAATGCAATAACAAAAAATAGAAATGCAAAAAATTCCCAAAAAATACCAAAAATTACAATGCAAAATGTGTAGGAGGACTAAGTCGTCCAGTGTGACGAATTAGTCCCAGTGATGATTTTTTTATGATTTGTCAAAAAATTTAAATGCAATTTGATCCTTTTTAGGTTTGAAAATGTAGCTACAATATGAAAATGCAGAAATTTATTGTTTTTCAATAAAATGCAAAAATGCAAGCTATATGAGCTTTTCACTAATGCAATTTTTAAAACCCTAGGATACAAATTAAACAATGCAACACCTAATGAAATGTTGATGCAAGTTAAACCTAGGATTCCAATGCACTTGAAATCAAAAAGAAAATGTTCAAAAGTCAGGTTCACCAAAATGTAAACAAAGATTTTGGTACCCAAGGGTCTTTCTTGCACTTCTAGGGTTTTTCACCTAAAAGGAGAAAGATGGGAAAAAATGCTATGTAAACACTCAAAATAAATGCAAGGATGGATGAAATATTCCTAAAATTGATGTCTAAATACAATAAAATGAAAAAGAAAGATGATCATTCATGCAAAATCTAAGATAACAAAGTGTTTGAAAACATAGTGATGTATGCAAAAATGCCTTAGAATGCAAGTAAATGATAACAGAATTAAATGAGACTCAAGAGGTGCACCTGGAATCTAAAGTCTATGTAGAGAGGCTCTAGAATCCTATAGAATTGACTGGAAATGTTGATTGGGACACTTGTGCCAAGTTGGATGACTTAGTCTAGTTTTGGGGAAAATCTAGGCCAAAATAAGAATCTGCCAAATGGTTATTCAAAAATATAAAAACCACTTTTCAGGACTAGTAGTGGGACTAATTTTCCATAGATGGTGACTTAGTCCACCTGGGATTCTTGAGAAATTTAGGGCAGAATTATGTAGCTTTCGATCTACACTTCCTTTCCTAATGGGTGTCTAGTCTAGATTTTTTAGAAAACGGGTTGAAAGAGATCTCCAAGCTTCAATTAGGGCTTTGTTGACTTTAATGGCTTTGATGCATTGAAAACACCTTTTTAACACATTGTTCTTTGACAAATCTACATACAAGACCTACAAACACACATACAAAGAGGGGGAAAAGGGTTAAGGGTTAGAGAATAGGGGTTTGCCTTGGTCAAACCCTAATTTAGCAATCAAACCCTAGCTACCAAAATGAAATAGAAAGAGAATGATGAATAAACAACATGCAATGTCACAAACTCACCAAACCCTTGATGTTGATATCTAAAGATATGCAATGAAGTGCTCCAATGGATGCTTGACGATGCTTAGAGTGCTTGAAGATTGCTTGATAATTGCTTGAATGATTAAGTGAATGAATGGGTTGCTTGAATAATGAATGGGGGGTGAAAATGAGAGGAAAACCCTTTATTTATACTTTATTTTACTAAATTTCTTGAAAATAACACATCATAGGCTAACCTCAAGGATAGGAGAATAAAATCCCACTAGAAAATTGAAATTATTTTGATTTTTGTGCCCAGTGGGACTAAGTTTCCCTAGGTGGTGACTTAGTCCCAGCAGGGAAATTTTACTGGGTGTTGGGAATTAAAGTGCATTAAATAAGGTTTAACAGGAATATTCTCAAAAATACACTTAAGTATGGTCGGAAAGTGCATTAAGGGGTCATTTAAACATAAGAAAGGGTTGAATTAGTGATGACAAGTATAGAAAAGTGTGAGATTTTGTTACAACTCTTTAAAACACTTTGAAATAAGACTTGGTAAGTGATAAGAAAATAGGTTATTTGAGTGAATTACAATGAAAGGGTCCTAGAAAAGCATGAAAGTGGGTTACAACACTTTTACAAGACATCCTAGAATTCTTTATGATTCTCAAGGATCCAAGACCTAATGTGAATGTGTTGGCCACATTACAACATTAAATCTAGGCAAAATCAAGCCAAAATCCACTAGGAGGGCTTGAAAATGAGAAAAAGTAGAAGGGTTACTTTTTCCATGTCCACAGGATGTAATCTATGTTTTGGTATTTTCTCATGCAATATATATGGACTAATATGATGATTCTTGTTATGATAATGATATCTATAATGCTTCCTAACATGATTATGTAAACAATATGTTTTTATGTGTCATAGGATGTTATCAAGATGTGGATAGGAGAAATATTGGTGTGGAAATATCGATGTTAGCATGACGTTAGTGGAGACAACTTAAAGATGAATATTTTTCTATGTAAGGCTTTACATTTAATCATCATTAGGTGGTAAAATATGGAAAATGGATGATTAATACCATGGTATGACATAGACCAAGGTGTACAAGATCGTCCACTTGCAAAATAGACCGTCGCAAACAATGAATGTCTTGACTCATACTAAGGGAAAATTTTCCCCAGTCATTTTTGTCAAGACAATCCATAGACAACAATCAAGGAAAAGATGAGTAATGAGACATCATTGCTCCTCTAAATCCTTCGTGGTACATCCTCAAGGTGGCTAGTAACATGATCCAAAAGATAAGACAGAATAGACCAACAAAGTCATCTATCATTCAGATTGCTTGCCAACAAGTGTTTACCAAATTGTTTGATGAGAAGATTGTTTTAACAATGTTTTATTTCGTATAATACATCAAGTTTGGTTTTGCTCATGTGACCACCTATATAAGGAGAATGACAGATGATGATGACGATGTCCTAGTTCAAGAAGGACACATCCTGTTTAGGACAAATGTTTGACTGAGTGATTGTTTGATATTGATTTGATGTTTTGACAATTGACTGATTTGACTTGAAGACTAGTTGGCTTGCTTGTCTTCTTGATCCATGATTTATGTTAAATTTTTTAAGACTATTTGTGTCTGAGTTGACTATGTCTAATTTATTATGACTTACATGACAAACCCTATGTAGCAATGTGCAAAGACCTCGTAGTTCAACATGACTTGACTTTGTTTTATTGACTAAGGATTGAATCATGGTTGACTTTATTTGAAAAATCCTAATATATTGACCTAATTCCTCGAGGGGTCATCAATGATGGCGTTGCCTACATGAAGTCGCAAAGGCAACATAGTTTGACCAAACTTGGATTGATATGACTAAATTTGACCCTATTTTGGGATTTTTTGAAGGCCATTTGGATTTTTTTTTTGTGTTTTGACATGTTTTGATTGTTTTTGGATTTTGAGGTTTTATGATTTTTTTGTCTTTTTGTGGTTTTTATGATTTTTTTGTCATTTTGGGAATAGTGACCTCTAATAGCAAGCATAGGATCCAATGAAGACGTAGGTCAAGTATTTGCCCCCAATCAGGTATAAGACCAATTAATTAGGGGCGGGATGGGATATGCGTCATGGTGGGTATATATGAAAGGAAAAAAGATTCATAATGTTAATCATTCCAGGTTATGGAAAGGACAACCAAGAATTATTATGAATGATGAGGAAAAGATGAAGTATGGACTTTATTATGAGTGAAGGGGAAAGTCAAATAGAATGACAATAGACAAGGGAGCAAAAATTGACTACACATGGCACATGTTTGCGAGGTTTTCACCATGGTACTTATCCAAAGCACCATTGAAGTGGTTTTCACTATTGGATGAACTATTTCTCTTTACTATTTGCTTGATTTTTTTATTTTTTTGGTGTCACCAAGACACCTGTTTGCAAGGTTTTCATCAAGGTAACAATTTTTTGTTTTTTTTTTATATTTTTTTAGGTTATGACATAGCTCTCTAAAGCTAAGTGTAGAATTGGTAAGCCCTTGATTCATAAATTGTCGTGATGATGCATTGACCTTGTTTGAATGACCCTGATGGATGAAAGGGCCTAATTTGGATGAGGAGTGCAAGTGGAAAGTATGAAGGATGATAGATGTGGCAGATGAAAGAGGTTATGGTATGATCCCTAATGTTCACACTACGTGGGCCATCAAGCTTCAGATGAAAAGGAGCTTGGGCAACTAATGAGCTAGAGCATGTGAAGGGGTCGTTGTTAAAGTTTGATCAAAAAGCATTGCCAATGGAGGTGGAATGAAATTACGAATGTGTGAATATGGATGGATTGAATGGAGTGTATAGTATGAGTGAAAGTGATAATGATGGATACCATGGACCAACAAGCTCTTTGTTTGTCATTTTTCTTTGATAGATGCCCCCAGTGATTTTAGATCAAGGAGTATTAATGGAGAGGTCAATGCTTTCTGATTTTTATTTTTTATTTTTATTTTTGATTTGTCCAATAGCTTTTCCTTTTGACTAGAGGACTTTTCTTAATATTCCTTAGTTTTTAGGATGTATTTTGATTCTTGATCTATTTTTAAAGAGGGCATTTTTATCTTTGATTCTTGAGCTTTGGCCCTATTCTTTTCTTGAGATATGAATTATTGATCCAATTCTATGATGCGGATGGATGTGAGTGAGATGGGAGAGGTGAATGGAGTGACATGAATGTGAGTCTTTAGGACTATCCTTTTTTATATAGTTAATGTCGAAGGAGGCTTGCACATCCTTAACAAGTTGGCAAGATGGACTAGTAGAGGCAACAGTAGGGGGTAAATATCCTAGTCCCAGGTGGGTGAGATGGAAGGATGATGGCTGGATATCCTCAGTGGGGTCATGATCAAAAGTGGATTATCATAGATATCCTGGTTAAACATGGGGTTATTAGGGACATAAAAGGATTGAGTAGAAGTGGATAGGGCAAAGGTTGATGTATCATCAAGATCCCAAAAAGTTTCAATCCAAGCATCGCCATCTGTTTGTGTATCTCCTGAAGCTATCCTAACATCATTATTGGAAGTCTGAACATTCTTAGTAGTATTAGTGTGGTTGCCTATGAATAAATTTTCCACGCGATACTCTCCACATTCCATGTCATGGACTTGGACCTTGGGGTTGATGGTGTGGTAAATGAAGTGGATGTCTTAGTCAATGAAGATGGATCAATATAATGTGACAAAGTAGAGGATGAAAATTCCTTATTGATAGGCACTTGGAATTGTATAGTCCTACTCAGATTGCTATAGTATTGAAAGGGGTCATGATCGCTTGCTACTATTATTTAGGTGACTTCATGGGGAAACTTGAGGTATTGATGGTATGTGGATGGTACAACTTTCATGGCATGGATCCATGGTTGACCAAGGAGAATATTGTATGGGAGATAAAGGTCAAAGACTTGGAATGTGGTGTCCATAGTTTGCAAGTTCAATCCTTATTGGTATTGTTATAATTCCCTTGTAAGAGCATTCTCCATCGTCATAGGATTTGATAACAATGATCTTGGTCATGTCTACACATTCTTTAGAGAAACCTAATGCCTTGACCAATTTTAGGGTGCAAATATTTAGTCTCGCTCCACCGTCTATCAAGACTCATCTGACTTTATCCTTATAGACAAAAACTTTGAGGTGCAAGGGGTCATTGTCATTGGAATTTTGGGTCGAATAATCTTGGTCGAAGAAGGTGACATGATGAGTATTAGCCACGTAGACCATCATTTCCTAGAAGTGATTGGCATCAAGGTTAGCGGGAATGGTAGTATCATGTAAATCTTTTTCAAGAATGGCCCTATGCTCAGGGGATATACACTACAACTCAAGGATAAAGATTTGTGTAGGTATTTTCCCCAAATGGTCTAAAATATTATATTGTTACTTTGGTTGTTTCTTTGGGGGAGCACCTTGTACAGTCACCATGGTTCAACATATATTTATGACACATTCTAGCAGCTTCTTCATGGTGATGGTATTGACATAATCATCTATGGCTCGAATATGATCGATGGTTGTGTAGTCACATTTGGTATTGGTATAGATGGAAGAATTATTGGTCATGGAACCCAAATTGGAGGCATTTCCTTTTCCATGGTCATGTAATGGATTCGTAAATACTTTATGATCATTGTTAGAGGTTTGTTGTTGTCCAACACCCCCTCTTAACACTACAACATAAAAACAAAAAGAAATAAATTATGCAAAAGCTGCTATTTGAAAACAATTCTTAGACCAATAAAAATTCTTCAAGCTACTCCCCAACTACAGGTATAGTCATCAAGCTATCATCCAAGTTCCCAAAATCATTGGACACCATTTTCACATGAAGTGTCTCATCACCCTTGTAAAGGTATTATATTAAACTTCTAGATTTTTGATCTCCCCTTAACTATTTAACATCAATTCTCACATGTATGTCTCATAACCCCAATGAGGTATAGTTTCTCCAATCCTCAAGCACCTCATACTATTGAGCATCTATCTATCCTCTAGTCCATCTTTCAATATCTTCAAAGTGTTGACCTCTTCAAAATAGAACTATTTCATCTTCAATGAAGTCATTTTCACTATCATTTGGTGGTTCTTCAACAATGATTGGTATTCTCTCAACTCTTATGGTTGCAACAATCTACACAACAACAAACTTATTTATAGAATCATCCACAACACACAGCATCAAACTTGACACAGACTCACAACAAGACCTCCCATTAGCTTTGATGCCAAAATAAAAATTATAATAGCAACAAACATATAAAGAATGAAACTATAAATGAACTCATATATTAATATTTTATTCATA
This sequence comes from Sequoia sempervirens, assembly GCA_007258455.2. Classification (NCBI taxonomy): domain Eukaryota; kingdom Viridiplantae; phylum Streptophyta; class Pinopsida; order Cupressales; family Cupressaceae; genus Sequoia; species Sequoia sempervirens. Next base: position 140,173 of record VDFB02325026.1, on the reverse strand, counting down.
AACATGTATTACATATTTATAGTTACCAAGAACTTCAACAACCTTCCATAGATGCTAATTTTATTGAAACCTAACTAGAAATCTAATGACATCAAACTAGAGAAGACTAGACACATATTTTGCTCTTTATTGACATGTTGATGACACATATAGTTCTATTAAACTATTGAAGTGTTATATTCCAATAATTTTTGGTCAAACTTTTAAATTGTTAGAAGCATGCGGTAACGTATAAAAACACTCAAGCTTGATGGGAACATCTTGTCAAGTAGTTGATCCTTATGAAAATAAAGAAGACAAAATAACTTGAAAGTATTTCATGTCATGAATCACTTCTATCAAATCATACATTTTGAAATTAGATGTCACAATTTTTTGTAAGAAAGATGAATTAAAATTAATATGAGATTTAATGATTATTAATTATTATTATTTGTTCAGATACTAAATTACCATACATTCTATTTTTTATCCTACAACATCAATATTAATATGATATCATTATTTTATGTTGTAACAAAATAAGTACAAATTAGCTATACTGAATTAGAAAATTATTATCATTTATCTATGTTTTTTCTTTGTGATGTGAAAAGAATAAGGATCAATTTTAATTAAAAATGGAAAAATATAATTTACTTCAAATTTATTGAATAAAAATTAAAATTCTTATAAAGTGGTCAAACGTCTTTTTGTTTTTGCCGGCCACTTGCAAGACAAATTCTACGCAGGTAAAGAAAAAGAGTGGAAAATAGGAGGGAAGTCATTCACGTGAAATCTTCATTCAAGTCAATTTTAATTTTTGTTTATTCGCAACAGACAAACTCATATTTTCGGCTGGGCTTAAACATCACACTAAGCATTGACTTAGTGTGTGCTGTCACATGTGGGCCCCATTTCTGCTTTCCGTTTCCGTTTGCGATTAATCCCGTTGCTGTTGCTGGTGAGTTAACAATATTATTTTCCCTGCAAAATCTCCTTTAACTTTTTTCAACTGGCACTAAATGGCAATAATATTTAAACTGTTATAGAGCGCACTGAAAAAATATTAATACGCATTCTTAGTGTTAATCATATTAAACGTATTTAACATCCTTTTCAAAAAAATTTATAAGATAAAAAGTAAACATTAATATTTAACATTAAATTATAGAACGTTCACACTTCATAGGTATAATATTAATATTTAAATTTATTTTATAATTATATTTAATATATTTATACTATTATTTAATATTTATCAAATAATATTAATTATTAACCATAAATATTATAAATTTTAATTTAATAATATATTTATATAATAATATATAATATACCGATCAAAAAAATATATATAATATATTAAATATTAATAATTTATTATAATTCAATTAATATTGATTATTATTGAGTAATAATTATCTTGTTAATAAATATTATATATTATATTTACTAATTATAATTAATATATAATCTATTTTTTAAACTATCTATATATATATATATATATATATATATATATATATATATATATATATATATATATATATATATATATAATAATTATATTTAAATATATAATATATTTAATCATATAATATGTTATTTAAAAATATAATATATTATTTAAACTATAAAGAAATATACTTATCTCAAATGACTATTATTTGAACTATTATTTAATTATTATAAAATAGTAGTTTGAATATATTAAATGTAGTTTAAATGATAACTATTAATTTTATAAGATATATAATCATATAACATATTTAATATTATATAATAATAAATAATTATTATTAATTAATATTATTGTTAAATATACTATATGTCATCATATAAATGTATTAATAATTAATATTATTTGAACTATATTTAATATATGATATGTTAATATTAATGATAATATATTTAATCATGTAATATATCTAATATTAATGATATTATATTTAATACTATATAATAATGAGAATAATTATATAATAATAATTAATAATTAATAACTAAATTATTAAAATGGATATATATTAATTATTTATATTAAATATATAATTTTAGTTATTAGTTATTAATTATTAATTATTATTATTATTATTATTAAATATATTATATATTGAATAATTATCAATTAATCACATAAAAGTGTAATAGATGTCTGGAGAAGGATATCTTTTGGTATTTTTATATATATTATTTATAAATTAATATATATGCTAGTAGCATTTGTAGCACAACATGAAAGACAAAATTATCATTGTTAAGGTTAGGGTTGGGGTTAGGGTTAGGGTTATAATTAGAGATAAAATTAAGGTTAGGTTTAAGGTTGGGGTTATGGCTAGGGTTAGGGTTAGGTTCAAGGTTAGAATTAGGGTTAGGGATACAATTGGATATAGAATTAGGGTTCAAATTAGGGTTAGTGTTAATGGTATGGTTATAATTAAGGTTAGGGTTTGCGTTAGGGTTAGGGTTAGGGTTAGGGTTAGGGTTATAGTTAGGGTTAGGTTTAGAGTTACGACCATAATTAGTATCAAGGTTAGGGTTATAATTAGAGATAAAATTAAGGTTAGGTTTAGGTTTAGGGTTTGGTTTATTCAATTAGCGTTATGGATAGGGTTAGGGTTATGTTGAAGGTTTGAATTAGGATTAGGGATACAATTAGAGATAGCATTAGGGTTAGTGTTAATTGTATGGTTAGGATTAAGGTTAGGGTTAGTGTTATGGTTAAGATTAGATTTTAGTTAGTATTAGGGTGATGATTAAGGTTTAGGGTTAGGTTTATTCAATTAGCGTTATGGATAGGGTTAGGGTTATGTTGAAGGTTAGAATTAGGATTAGGGATACAATTAGAGATAGAATTAGGGTTTAGATTAGGGTTAGTGTTAATTGTATGGTTATAATTAAGGTTAGGTTTAGAGTTAGGATTAAGGTTAGGGTTAGTGTTATGGTTAAGATTAGATTTTAGTTAGTATTAGGGTGATGATTATGTCAATTAGAGATAGAATTGGGGTTCCCATTAGCATTAGGGTTAGAATTAGAGTTAGGGTTAAACAAGGTTAGCATTAGAGGTAGGGTTAGTGTTATAGTTAGAATTAGAGTTAGAATTAGGGTTAGAGTTCTAGGGTTAGGATTACAGTTAGAATTAGAGTTAGAATTAGAGTTAAAATTGAGGTTAGGGTTAGGGTTGCAATTAAAATTAGTGTTAGTGGTAGTGTTAAGGTTAAGGTTAGAGTTAAAGTAAGTTAGGGTTAGGGTTATAATTTAAATTAGGGTTAGGTTTAGGGTTTAATTCCAACCCACTACCCTAATTATAATCCTCACACATATCCTACTTCTAATGCTATCCCTACTATAACCCTAATTATAATTATAATCCTAACCATAATTCTAATTGTATTCATAATCATAGTTGTAATAGCAACCTTAATTTAAAATGTAATCCTAATTAAACCCTAACCCTAACCCTTAGCTAACTTTATCCCTAATTGTAATTGTATCCCAATCTTAACCCTAGTTGAACCTTAACCCTAATTGAATATAAATATTAATCATAATGCTAATTAAATCCTAATTGAAACTTAACACTTACCATTATTGTAGCCCAAACCCTAATCTTAGTTGAATTCTAACCACAACCCTACCCCTAATCCCAATATTTATCCTAGAACCCTAACCCTAACCATAATGTTGACTGGAAGATATATTTTTGAATCCTAACCCTAATCATAATTATATATATTTTTAATAATGTATTATGTATTAATGATAATTATTCAATATATAATATATTTAATCATGTACTATATTTAATAATAGTAATAATAATAATAATAATTAATAATAGATAACTAAAATTATATATTTAATATAAATAATTAATATATATTCATTTTAATAATTATTAATATATAATTATTCTCAATATTATATAGTATTAAATATAATATCATTAATATTAGATATATTACATGATTAAATATATTATCATTAATATTAACATACCATATATTAAATATAGTTTAAATAATATTAATTATTAATACATTTATATGATGGCATATAATATATTTAAAAATAATATTAATTAATAATTATTATTTATTATTTATTATTATATAATCATTATGATTATTATATAATATTAAATATATTAAATGATTATATATCTTATAAAATTAATAGTTATCATTTAAACTACTATTTGATAATGATTAAATAATAGTTCAAATAATAGTCATTTGAGATAAGTATATTTCTTTATAGTTTAAATAATATATTATATATTTTAATGATAATTATTAAATATATATTACATTTTTAAATAACATATTATATGATTAAATATATTATATATTTAAATATAATTATTAAATATATATATATATATATATATATATATATATTTTGATAGTTTAAAAAAAATATTATATATTAATTATAATTAGTAAATATAATATATAATATTTATTAACAAGATAATTATTACTCAATAATAATCAATATTAATTGAATTATAGTAAATTATTAATATTTAATATATTATATATTATTAAATTAAAATTTATTAAATTTATGATTAATAATTAATATTATTTGATAAATATTAAATAATAATATAAATATATTAAATATAATTATAAAATAAGTTTAAATATTAATATTATAGCTATGAAGTCTGAACGCTTTATAATTTAATGTTAAATATTAATGTTTTCTTTTTTGTCTTATAAAAAAAATTGAAAAGGATGTTAAATACGTTTAATTTGATTAACATTAAGAATGCGTATTAATAATTTTTCAGTGCGCGTTTAAATATTATTGCCATTTAGTGCCCGTTGGAAAAAGTTAGAGGAGATTTTGAAGGGAAAATAATATTGTTAACTCACCAGCAACAGCAACGGGATTAATCACAAACAGAAACGGAAAGCAGAAATCTTCATTCACGTCAATTTTAATTTTTGTATATTCCCAATAGATAGTCTCGTATTTTCAATGTTTATGATGTAATTTCCACAATCTTGTCAATGTTTATGATGTGTTTTCCACAATCTTTCCAATGTTTAATGGTTTGTGTGACAAAATTTGTATCTTCAAGAGATGTACGTTGCATAAATTGTATGTAACTGTTATTTAAATAAATATGTTAGCAAAGCTTATTAACAAACCTGCATAAATTGTATTTAAATGTTATTTGAATTAATGTTTTGAAATTTAGTATAGAAAAAGGAATTTGAGCTATTAAAAAAAAAATCTAATAGAAGTAAATTTTATTAACAGATTTAATATTTCTAATAATTTTAAAGAATATAAATCTGTTATGATTAAAAAATTCTAGTTGGTCAAGATTTGGATCCTCTTAATTTTAGTTTTTTCTCCAATCTAGTAGAAGCTTATAATCTAACTAGAATTTATGGTGATCCTCAATAAGAAGATTCGTTTTTCTCCAAATCATATGGAGGTATCTACTAGACATTAGAAAGTTGACTATGTTGACACTAGTTTAATTGTAACCTCGCCCTTTATAATAAAGAACCTATAAATGATGTCATACTACAAGTTTCTTAGTCCCAAGGTGCAAAGGATGATCCTAATAATAAATCGCCTATTTTACAACTCTATTAAAAAAAATCAAAAAGGTTTTATGAAATAAGCTCTTTAATGTCAGGAAAAAAAAGATAAGGAGAAGGTGAAAATGATTGATGAATCCCAAGTGGAAACTAGTGTGATTCAAACAAATTAGATACTCAATTCATTTCACCCAAAAAATGATAGTGATATCATGAAATTCTATGGGTTTGGATAGTACCCCCCATCAAAAGGTTGCTCAAGTGCTTCTTTAGGAAAACACACATGATATTATATTTGTTTGGGAAATAAAGTAGTCTATGGAGGATATAGTTGCTCTCTCATCTAATACTTCAATAGGTATTCATTATTACAGTGTAGGAGCTCAAGGCTCAATTGGAGGGCTAGAATGTTTATGAGATCCTTGTTGACTCACTCCTTTTATTTGGATAGTGGATAGACATTCCTTATCAATGGTAGAATCCTAGTTTGATTTAGGTAGCTCTATTTTCCTTGCCCCCATGAATTTCCAAGATATGATTGCATATTAGATATGTATTCTCTATGTTCTCTTCTTCACCTTGAATCATGGTAGGATATTTTACATTATTTATTTCACTAGTGGAATTTTTTAATGTTGCATTTAGATCTTAGCTTATCCAACACTCTTCCCTAATGCTTTATGTTCTTTTTGTTGAAGGATTTAGTTACCTCTTGGCTCATATGGTCTCTCAATCCCTATTGAAGGGGATAACTCCTCTTAGCTCTTTCCAATAACTAGTTAATGGTTATTTTTCTAATGACTCTTTTCATACTTTTATTGAAGAAGAAAATAATGTCACCCAAGCCCTTTAACAACTATATATCTTCTACCTAGATTCTAGGTTGAGTATTCAATGCAAAAAAACTCAATTCTATAGGAAATCCTGTCTTCCTAGACCAAATTGGATTGATCATTTTAGCTAAAAATATATTTATTTAATGGGGAATTGTTTCACTTTTTGGGAATTTACTTTTCTTTTTATGCCTCTCCCTTTGTTCTTTGGTAAGTGATGAATGAAAGCATCAATAAAAAGCTCAATTATTAGATTACCTAAGTTCTTTCTATAGAAGATAAAATTTGAATATGTTTAATTTGTTTGGCATGTGTATTACTCCTCTTATTAGGTTCCTTCCAAGGTTTCATACTTGTGAATTGAAAAAATCCTTAGAGATTTTATCTAGGACACCAATGAATGACATCATGATTTTTATTGTGTGGCCTAATATTTTTGCTACCTACATCATGATTCATAAGTGCTAGGATTTCTCTCCATCCACAGACAAGGAATATTCCTATGTGTTAAGTTGGTTATCAAAGTGTTAGAGGCAATGAAGCCTAATTTTCTTTGGTCACACATTCAATAAATTTTGCAGTTCCTTTAGGTCATCTTGTTGGAGTTAATGTTGGTATGTGGTGACTGATCATGCTATACTGTAATAGGGTTTTTCACTGGATAATAAAAGTATTGGATGGCTGCGGTTTGGTGGATGTAGCCCAGATTGGGTGAACCACGTTAAATTCTGTGTTATGATTTATTCTATGAATGTTTTAGTTTCTCTGTTTTTGTTTATTAAATCTACATTTAATTGTTAGATCTGCCATCTCTAACCCTAACAGTTAATGATTGGACCTCATAGCTCCTAAAGATCACTTGGAACCAAAAAACCCCATCACTTAAGAGAAGACATGAAAAATATATATTATAATGTAGGTAATAATTCTATTTATATAATAATTAATAATTGATGTCCATCATTAAAAATGTCTCACCATTTCTCTTAACCATGGCAGGAACCAACTAATCAATGAATTCTTTTTGGAAATAAGAGAAAGACAAGTTGACTCCTCATCAATAGAATGATGTAGAGGCACAAAGTAAATGCATTTCTTTTCATGAAACTTCAACCATAAATTTACCAATCTCTCTTCTTTCTCCCCATCCTCATCCTAAACCATTTATGTCATCCTACATCTCCTTATTTGCATCATCCTATCTTCTATATTCATCAACCTCCCCATCTAATCCTTCCAAAAAAATTCCAATTATTTATCACCAAAAGGCTTTAAATATATTACACATTTAAATGTATCATATCCATTTTCTCCTTGTACCCACATTTATAAATTGAATGGTAAATGTAGATTGAAATCCTTGATTAGTAAATGTAGATTGAAATCCTTTATTATCTATTCATTTTTTATTTCTTCTAGTGAATGTGTTTCCCATTTTAAATCTATGATACAAAAGGATCAAATTGGATACTCTATTTGTTTCCTAGCACTCTTTTGAAATTACTTTGGTTACCACTTTAAACTACATTATCTTTAATTGTCACATGCTAACCATCTCTCTCTCTCTCTCTCTCTCTCTCTCTCTCTCTCTCTCTCTCTCTCTCTCTCTCTCTCTCTCTCTCTGTCCCCCTCTCTCTTTATTGTTGTTTCATATAAAAATGGCCCCTTGTCATTTTCATGGCCTTTTCGGTCTTGTTTCATGGTGTTGGAATTATGTTGCTTTGATTTTATGTTGTAACATGGCTTGAACATGCTTATTTAGGTACTAAAATTCAAAGAACAATGCCTTGTGAAGTTGTTGTGGAGTTTTGTAAGACATTTCTACATTCTTCTAGCTCTAATTTACCTAAAAATCACCCTTTTATTCATCAATAAGTCCTATATTGAAGTGTTGTAAAGTCATGTAAAAAGCCTTCATGCTTTTCTAGGCACATCTTCACTATTTACACCTTTCACATGCTTTATTTTGTCTTTTTATGCCCTCATATGACTTAATTAAGTGTATTTTTTAATTTTATCCCGACAAATAACATTAAATACAACATTATTCCCAACACTTGTTTTTAGGTCCTAGGTGGGAACCATTCACCATGGGTGGCAAATGAGTCCCCCTTGGCCCCAAATTCAAAATATTTTAAATTTCCTTTCAAGATTTTATTCAAAACCACTTGATGTCGGCCTGTGATGAGGTATGAATGGATAGTAAGGCACAAGAATTGTATAAATAGGCAATTTTCATCTCATTTTACATCTCCTACAATCAATTCATTCAATCATTCAATCACACATCACATTCAAGCATTTTACATCATCAATTAAAGCACTTTTCAAGCACTTTGAAGCTACCATTGACATTAATTTAGACTTGTATTATCAAGAGTTAGGTGAGTTGATATCATTTGCATTTTATTAATTTATCTTTCTCTTGCATTTCATTGTATTTTCAAGGGTTTAATTACCAAAAGTGGGGTTTGACCAAGACAAACCCCTATTCACTAACCCTAATCATTTTTCCCCTTTTGCTTGTGTATTTGTAGCTTTTTGTTTGCATATTTGATAGGTTATTAGGTGTTGAAGATTGATTTTTATGTCAACTAGGTGCTTCAAGTCAACATAAGTCAAATTCAAGCTTGGAGAGAGTTATTTGTCTGTTTTCTAAAAATTTGACTTTGGCAACCCAACAAGTAGACATTTCCAAATCTGGTGTTGCAAAGTTGTCTCCTGGTTTTTTTAGAAATTTGGGAGAGGACTGATTCACCACCTATGGTGAATGACTCCTACTTTAGGACTGGAAACTTGATTTTTGTCAAATAGATCCCGAAAGACAAAAATTAGCTCCCAACAGTTTTTCATCAATAGGTGGACTAATTCACCACCCAGGCCGAATGAGTCCCACTGTGAAAAATAAGTAAAATTCACCAGCATTCCATACATTCCAAAAATCTCACGCATCATCCAAGTGCACTCATATTTACCCTTGTACCCTATGTTCTGCATAATTTCTTCATTTTCATAGTTGTTTGTATATCACAATGTGTTTTCAAACATAGCTTAAATTGCACTTTTGTATTCATTCTAATTCATTTTAATCAGTCAATTTCATTTAGTTAAGTTCATTTAAATCATATCACATTGCACACATTCTAATTTGAGTGTTATATAAGCATTTTTGGACATAAATCTCTCTCCTTTTAGGTGAAAAACCCTGGAAGTGCAAGAGCAAGCATTTAGGTTCCCAAAAATCTATGTTACAGTTGTTATCAGAGACATTATTCTAAGATGCTTTCGATTTTATTTGACTCTTATTTTCTTATGCTCTAATATGTATTTGAAAACAAAGCTATAGGATTTTCAACATTGAACCCTCTCTCTCTCCCTCCCTCACCCTCCCTCTCTCTCTTTGTTGTTATTGGAGACATTATTCTAAGATGCTTTAGATTTCCTTTGACTCTTATTTTATTATGCTCTAAAATGCATTTGAAAACAAAGTTATAGGATTTTCAACATTGAATCCTACATATTTATTTTTGAATTCCTCTTGAAGTAGCATTACTACTACTTTATGAAAGGCTAGACTAGGCTAAGAACTTATGACTACTACCAATCTTGAATAGAATTCTAGTACACTTTCAAGGATTTTCATAACATATTTCATAATAATTGATCCAAACATCATCAATTAATTTTTAATAGACTTAAATTGGTTTATGTGGTCTAATATACTTTTGATGCTTGTATTTTTTAAAGAAATATATAAATATTATTTTTATATCATTGGATTGGGACAATTGTGTATAGTTGTAAAATTGCACCCCTTGCAATTTCACATACATTCTTGCATCCACTTTTGTGTCCACTCCCCTAGAACTTGTGTAGGATCATTTTAGCCCCTGCATCAACCTTTTTTCCCCTCTTAATATGTTCCAACACCCCCTTTTAGCAACTACCCTCACGTGTTGGCTTTGCATCGAACCTTGGGTGTTTCCTTCTCTTGTCATTTTGTAACACGGTGAGTCTGGACAATAGTGCGCCATGTGGACTTCTACGCATCATGTCAGTGTCCTGCAATGTTTCAACACTCAAACAATTATCTCTAAGCATGCTTGCCACTTGTCATCTCCTTCGGTCAATGGTAACGGCCCATATTTCCTTGTAATGGTTGAAGAAGCTTCTTTTCCCTCATTAAAAGCACTCTTTTCACTCCATTTGTAACCTATAACTTCTTCTAGCTCAACTCTCTTCAACTTCTAGCTTCACTCTATCATCTTGGCTTCTCTCTTGCTTGCACAACTCCCGTATTTGTCACAACAACTTCAAACCCTCTTAGCAACACTCTTTAAGGCCATCTTGGCTCTCACACAAGTATCTCCCTTATCTTATGCTTGTGAGCATATTAGGATTCTTCACATATTCTATCTATTGCATTTTTACTTTGTGATATGGGTTCTCCTCCTTGAGCAGGAATTTCTTTTATCACCTCTTTTGTGATACAGGTTCTCCTCCTCGAGCGAGGATTGCTTTTATCACTCATACTTGGTGGTGCGGATTCTAATCCTGAAGTAGGTTTTGCTTTCACCACATACTTTTTCCATTTTGATTCATCTCTCTCTTTCTATCTGGTTGTCTATGGAGGTGGGAACACCTAAATAGGGATTTGACTAAGGCAAACCCCTATACAACCCCAACACTTTCTCCAGATATTGCACTTGTAGGTATTGAAGATATCTACTAGTTGGAGGCTTCATTACTTGGATTGTTGTAAGCATCTTCTTTCCTTTCTTCTCACTATCTTTATTAATTCTACACTTTATTTTAGTTCTATTATATTCTACTACTTTATCGCATTTTGTCAATTCTTAGCAATATGTTTGTTAGCAGCCATTTAGGTATTTTCTATGACATTCTCGCTTTCAAGTCCATACAGATGCCAGCACGCAAAAGTGACACAATTGTGTCGCACTGTCATCCCAGACCTCCACTATCATCCTTTGGCCAAGAGCTTGTCAATTTGTCCAGAGAATCTCTATGACCTGCTCTTTCAGATTATGAAACACTTGTTGTTCCTTGAGGTAGTTTAGGGTAGTTCACCCCATGAGGCTCTCCAAATGAAGAGAAATTGTGAGTATTAAATCCCCCTTCTCTAAATTTTGGTGAACCTGACGTGAAGATGGTATTTTTCAAAAAACTAGGAATTTTTTACCCCTTCTTGGCGGGGTCATAACTTTTGACTCGGTGCTCAGAATTTAGAACTGTTTGCACCATTGGAAAGCTCTCCTAGAGAACTAGTTCAGTCCCTAAAATACTACTACCTTTAACAATTGAATTTTAGGGATAGACACAAGTTCCGACCTCAAATTCTTCCCCGATGACCTCCAAAAATGCAAATTACTAGAACATAGAAAATATCAAAAAAATCATATCGAATATAATATGTTCTTTTATTAGTTTAGTATCTAATTTTATTCAAAATGTTAATTATGTTCCATTTCATACATGTGATGGTGACTTGGCCTTTCCCATGTCACTTGGTATCTTTGATCCTTCTCACAAAAGTCCTCTAGCTACAGAGGATATTTTGTCGCAAGAAGATGAAATCATTGATACCTTTCTTACATTATGCTACCTTCTCTTTGTTCTAATGCACTCTCTTCTAGAGATGTTGCATTCATGAATGATGAATCTCCCTTTCATTCTATTTTTTTGGTTATTTTTTAAGAACCAAACTGATCTCCAAAAATATCTATAGACTTTTCCATTTCCAATTATCAGTACTTCTAAAGGGATTGGCCAACAAACGAATAGAAGCTGCAAGACTTCTATTCCTACTCTTTGGGCTTTATGAAACCCAAGAGGGTGATCCCACATTGTATACTCATACACTTCACACAATTAAAATCAAATACATTTCCAATAATAGATACCTCTCATAAAACCATTCTATAATATGCATCAAATAAGTTGGCAGCTTATTAATCAATTCCATATATATTGTGCATGAGAAGATAGAACTTTAACACAAAACAACAACAATAGTATCCATCTGAGATTTTATGATTTAAAAATTGAGTAGCTAATGAATCAACATAAAAAATGAACCACAAATACTCTACACGAACCAGTTCCTTTATCCCAAGCATGGAGTCAATATCATTCTATGTGACCTGATAAAAATTTAAACAATAGCACCTATAACCTCAAGAAACCTTGCATTACAACATTTCTCTATGACATTCATGATTATTACTGCTTACAACCATCCTAGAACCCAATTCTTATAAGTTATTAATCTCACTCAAGCATTTACATAAATTCATTGAATCAATAAGCAAGCATGAAACTAAACATCTACCATGAAATGATAGAGACAAACAAAATAAATCCTGGATTTCCTTCACTCGTAACTTATAGAACACATACAAGGAGAGACAATAGCCATGAAACTGGTATTACTTTGTATTATAAATGCTATATTGCTATCAAACTTACATGCATAAATATGAACTCCAAAAGAAACTTAAAACAAAAACTCTAAAAACTTGCTTTGTATTATCTTGACAATTTCATAGTGCTAACTCAAAATTTTCAACTAACTCCTACTTCTGGCCCTGAATTCCTTCTTATAGAGACAAAGGAGCTAAAAAAGCTTCAGGCCAGAAAGCACACATGTCAAGATTTCATTGGACCATTGCAACAATATTCCATTTTCAACTACACTCGAGTCTTCAGTTGAAGAAAATAAACATGAGGGAAAATTGACCTCAACTCGTTGTAGAAAATAGGTCCCACCTCAAAAGATATTATTATTTTGTTACAACAGTCTCAAGATATTCTCCATACACTCAAAAAATGCTAACCATGGGAAAGCCAAAATAGTAAAACTTACTAAGCAAAACAAGGAAAGCAGAAAAAATTCAAAATTCTCTTATCCACATTAGCACCACATGCTATCCATTTCAAATTGATGAGAGAATAATATTTTACCATGTTTTATCAAAAGCCTCATCTATACTATATTCAGGATATGTATTATTCTTCTCCCATCCATTATTCATCTTATTCACTAATCCCTACATAGATTCATTTTGTGTATTTCTCCAACCAAGTGCTATATTCTTCCTTAATGGGCCATTTTACATTCAACAAATCTTGCACCTTAGTAATGTACTGAGAAAATATGGCATCAATTCAAATTGTGGCTTCTCTAACAAATATGTTCATCTTTGTTTCAATTTCCACCATTGTATTAATATTTGAATTAAGCAAGATGTAGTCAGTGATAGTCAAGGTCATCATAGTTGCTCCAAGCATCCCTCCCAAATCTTTCTTCTAGGTGTCAAATGGTTGTAATTCACCTTTTGAACTCAATATCTAAGGCATACCATGTTCCTCCATCTCTTTGAATATTTTCAACTTACTTTGAAGCTGTAAACCTAACTTTCCATGGAAGGCAGTTATCTCATTAATTGAGTCAATAATTTGCAAAATTTCAGGAATATTAGTAGGTGCCTCAGGATCCTCTTGCATTTTGGGCACCATTTCCCTCAAAGCACTCACCCTAGTAATCCAATTATTTCATTCATTCCTAAAGTCTTCTTGTACTTGTAGATACTTTTTATTTGCCTCATGAATATTCTTATAAGTGGCCCAAACATCAATGGTCTTGTGGACCAACTTGGTCAGCCTATGCTTTAGTACACCCTCAAAAAATTCATTTCCCACCTTGACTATTTCAAGTTTGGCCTACTTGACATTTTCCTTCTCAGCAGTCAACTTACCTTTCAAATCATCAATTATGGAGGCCAAGGTTTCCCTATCCTGTGTATACAAATCAAATGAAGAAGAGGATGGTTGATTTATTGTCTTCTAAGTAGCCTGAATAGTGGCTCTAAACTTATTTAGCTCATCCAAGGCCTTATTGTACTTGTTAACCAAACAATCATTTTTTTTTTTAGAAATATGTGCAGTATCCACAATAAGCATTGCAACATGGGTAGTTAACTTAGATGACTAGATAGGAGTTATACCAATAGCTCTTTTGACCACTAAAGAACCAATAACTTCTTCAATAGGTCTAGCAACATCATGTTTACCAATATTAGGTGTCATAGACCAAATTGCAAGACTATGCAACTTTGGACTATATCTAGAACCAAACACTTTATCCTCAAATTTATCTTCAAATATTAGAGATTGAGGGTCTCTTCTCACTGCATCATATGTTATGGCATCAGTGATAGTACATCCTGGCAATAATATGATTCCACTATCCTTGAAAAAATTTCTAGCCTTAGTGGGAGTAATAGCTACAATTTTAGTCTTGATTTTCTCCTCTGCTTTCTCAGCTTCCTCCTGATGAGAAAGTTTAGCATTAGCTTGGGCTGATTCAAGTATCTCCTTTATCTCCCTGCTCCACTGTTGAATCATAAACTCCTGAAATTCCTCAAACTGCACAAATTTATCATTAGCCAAAAATTCATCACACTCCCTAATTTTGGGATCATCATCACTTTCTCTGTCATATTTCCATTTGACAATTCTATCAAGGGGAACATCTAAACTATGAGTTTCTTCAATATGAGGAGGACGAAAATTTTTGCTCCACCTCCTCATTCCCTAGCACATGTTTTTCCATTTGTTTCTCCCTAACTTCTTGAACATCTACAGTCTTCTCTAGGATATCCATAACCTATTGTTGTCGTTTCTATTCTAGGAGAACTTGTGCTTTGTTAGCAGCCTCTTTTACCTTTACCTTAAACTCACCAGACTGATAATCCCTTAGCATATTGAAGGCTCTTTCTAGAGGATTTTCAATTACATTGTATGGACTTATGTAAAAGGTATTCATGTTCATGATATTTTCTTCAATATTCATTATAGTTGTCCATTCTTTTTTCCTAGTCATGACAACCTCATCACTTGTTAGATTTCTTAATACATCATCTTTGTATAATAATTCATGGTGTATGATACCTAATCTTTTTCTTCTTCTTCTTCCAGCCACAAATCCCTTTGGATCAAAATTCATAATCTCATCAATAGGAATTCTGAGATTATTTACCACGATGCCAAACTTTTCATAACCAATAGAGGTATTGAATATGAAGTAAGCAAAAGCACATTGGGGATTTACCATAGTACCTTTCCTAGGCTTTCTAAACATCTCATAATCCATGACATCAATTTGCCACATAAGCTCCATGAAAGCCAATATATCTCATAAAGTATATTTAGAATGTAGAAACCAATATAGATTATGAAGTAAGCAAAAGCACATTGGGGATTTACCATAGTACCTTTCCTAGGCTTTCTAAACATCTCATAATCCATGATATCAATTTGCCACATAAGCTCCATGAAAGCCAATATATCTCATAAAGTATATTTAGAATGTAGAAACCAATATATCTCATAAATTATATTTAGATTATGAAGTAAGCAAGAGCACATTGGGGATTTACCATAGTACCTTTCCTAGGCTTTCTAAACATCTCATAATCCATGACATCAATTTGCCACATAAGCTCCATGAAAGCCAATATATCTCATAAAGTATATTAAGAATTTAGAAAGTATATCTTTTAGATGCATGATACTTTTGATCTTTGGAGAAACCCTGAATATATGTGCTACACCCAATTTTTCTAAGATACCATATCTTATAGTATTAGCAAAAAAGATATAATTGGAATTCGATCAATCCAAATCCCAAATGTATGTCCACATCTATACTGGTAGAACATTATTTTCACTGTCCCTAAGTTTTAGATCTAATTTTCTTTTCCATTCATAATCACCCTCCCATAAGAACATATGCATTAACAAAGAGTAATGGGGGAAACATAAAGGGAGCACCTCCTTTTTCAAATTGAGAAAATCCTCATGCATCCATTCAGCAACAAAGTTGGCATAATCAAAACCATTGTTTTGATTATGACCTTGTATATCCACCACCATCACCAATAAATCAGGGGCTATCCTAATCTCAAAGTCTCGAGCCAATACTTGGTTTAATCAATAATAAGTTTTCTTGAAGTAATCTTCAAATTCTTCACACTCGAAAGGCTCAACATCCTTAGCAGTGAATTTCTCCTTGCTCCTTCTGTGTCGCACAAGCAATCTTTATTTGTATGCATACAACTCAGCATACAACTCAACATACAACTCAGCATGCCTAAACCTTACAGTATAATTAGGATTTAACCCAAATACATCTATCATCTTATCCTTTGTTACCTCCAAAATTATATCACCATTTTCACTTTTGATTGTCCTGTCAATAGGGTTATAGTGCCTAGCCAATTCCATCATTAAGTCCACTTCTACAAACACATTTGGGACCATTAGGTTTCCAAGGTTCAGCCCTCATAAATAACATGTAGGCTTGCTAGAATTTTGCCTATTGAAAGCATACCAGAACAATTTCCATATGTGCTCTGAGGTTGGAGTTTTTCACCAATTTCACCAGCACTATCAATCAACCTAGTGGTCATAGAAACTTGACTTGTGGGTCTTTTACCAATTCATGACCCTCATTCCTTTATGTCTCTAAAGGCCTCTTGCATAATTTTTTTCATTTCTTTCTTTGCACTTTTGGATCTAGTGGAAATTGTAGGAGTACTTGGTGAAGGGTTGGACACTACCAGTGGCTTAGACTTAACCTCAACTGAAACATCCTGAGTTTTAAGTCGTTTAACCCTCTTTTTTTTTGGTCTCCTCTTTGGTCTAATACTTGATTCACTGGGCTTTAGATCACTCAAGTTTGCAATGTAATAGAACTAGGGCTTACATTTTCTTACAGTCAAAAGAAACCCTTCACAATTATGAGAGCACAAAGAACTACTACTGAATAGGACACTTTCCTCAAAATTTACCCAATGCTTAATCACCCAATTGAAGCTATCAGTAGTGAATAAATAGACAATTCCCCAATTTCTTAGCATCTCTCCAAGGTATTCACCTCAATACTTCAGCTAGAAGGAGATATCAATTTTGCTTACTCGGGTGAATGCTACGCCACATTTGTTACTGGTAATTTCTAAAGCTTCCCTCATAATTTCTTCAGCCCCTAGTATCCCTTCTGCTAGTGAATGAGTCCAACTGCATCATCAACCAGGTATCTAGTTTATTTTATGGCCAAGAGAGAAGCATGCCACCATTAATGCTTGATATTAAGTTTGTGCAAGAAAACTAACAATTAGTCATTCAGGTTTAAACCCTGATCATTGATCATTTGGATTTAAAACTACATCAATGGTTATCATTTCATCTTGCCACCTTCCTCTGTGCTTTATGCAAAGTCCTTAGGATTCTACCACATTGCCTCTTCATGTAGTAGTTGTCACTTATCATTGATATACCTCATCCTTGTTCAGCTCCATCAATGATGTAAGTGTTTCATATGAGGAAATCTTAGCCCTTAAATCCGTGGCCTATCATTTGATCACATTCATTTCCATTGCTCCTCACCAATCCAACTTCACACCTAGGCTCCTATCAACAATAGGAAGTATAGTGAAGGCATCAAATCTAGACACATACACTTGCATGAAAATCAATGGCATAAAAAGGCATCACAGATAAGATGTACTCAAACTAGCAAAAGAAACTTTTTAAAATAAGGAACTCTATCGCTCATCACCAATCAAGGTTGAATAATTTGGAATGGATCAGCAATGAATGATAGAAAACATCGTTCCATCACTCATCGCTAATTCTCCTCATATGGTTTGCAAGCAATTAGCGATGAGAGATCATCATAGTGCCATTACATATAGCATATCACTAATATATAAATTAGCATTTAAAACAAATATGCGAGATGCAATGCAAAGGAAATACATCCCATCACTCATCACTAATTTGAATTTATCATTTTATAACATATCCGTGATAGGCGATGAAAATAAGATCATAAGACCGAAGGGCATCGCTTATCGTTGTTACAATATTGAGGGTTCATAAAACATTAGTGATAAGCGATCCCTCAATAATACAAAGAACATCACTCATCATGCATTTAATTTAAAAGTTCGAGCAGCTATTCGTGATGAGCAATATCAAAGAAATACTACCTCATGGCTCGTCATTCATTTAGAACATACACTTCAAAAGTAATCAACAATGAGCGATAAAGATAAAAGGCCAACAAAACTTAAGTGAAAACCCTTAGGCATGTGCTCATAATTTGTTTTAATGGAGGGGACCCTCTAGGATGATATGATAGAAAGGACTCAAAAATTCCTAAGCCATTATAATGCAAAGGATGTAAAGGCCAAATAGACCTTTAACTTAACCTTATAAAAAATAGGATTCCTGGACTTAGGATTGGGGAACTGGTTACCAAACAATAATGATAGACACAAGAATTTTTAAGATGGTCAGCCACTAGCAATAGGGAGTCAACAACAAAATAGAACATTACAAGCATTCATGAAAAATGAATCCTAAACCCTCATATATCAATCCTACATTCAAATGTGGCAAGGTTTTGAGATGGAACAAAAAAAAAATTAGGTTCCATCACAATGCACTCTCTTCTAGAGACAATGCATTTGTGAATGATGAATCTCATCTTTGTTCTGATGCACTCTCTTCTAGAGATGTTGCATTAGTGAATGATGAACCTCCTTCCATATATGATCCTCCCTGGATCGATGTTGATAATATTTCTTCAAATAATTGTTCTACTAGTTGTGATGATTATGTAAATGTATCTATGTCTTTGCTGCCCCTCAAAGGCCTAAGAGACCAATCATTTACCTAACTCCAACTAGTCCTTCTTCTAAAAGGGTTTGTTCTATCAATGGTGTTTTGTTTAATAGTGAATCTCTTGATATTTCTATGGCTCCCTCTTATAGAGTGATATCCCATACTTATGAGAATAGAAGAATGAATATACAACCAAGTCCTCCTTTAGCACCTAAACCTACAACTAAAACACCTGGTGATTACAAGATTTTCAAGAAACTCTAAGTTACTCCAGCCAAGATCTCACTGTGGGACTTGCTTCAGTCTACTTTGGTTTATCCAAGCTTTAAGAACTAGGCCATTGATGGCGTGCGGTCGTAGGAACTCCTTCCAGTGCTTCTGGTTTATGGACTTGAAAAGAGAAATATTGGCACCTGAGGTAGCACATCATAGATCCAATTTCTCCATCAAGTTGGAAATATTGGATTTATTTAGTAGGGGAAAGAGAGTAGTGTAGTCTACAAACTGGATGTTAATTAGTTCACTTTGATTAGGGATAATTATACCATTTACATTTGGTGAGCCGCCATTGGCCTTGAGGATATAATGAAGTGCATTTGAGGTAATCACAAACATGGCTGGGGCCAAGGGGAACCCCTACCTGATTGACATTTCCAATACAAATTCCTCTATAAGTGGGCCATTCACATCCACTTGGGCTACTGCATTCTGAACAGAGTGGCCACCATGTTACAAAAGGAAACTAGGAAGCCAAAGGCCTCCAACATCATCTTGATAAATTTCCATTCAACCCAATCATAAGATTTCTCAAAGTCCAGCAACACCATTGTTGCTTCCTGGTTTGCTACCCTATCCCACTCCATCACTTCCCAAATTGTAATTAAATTTTCAATGATATATCTACCCTTACTGAATCTAGTTTGAGTGTTGTTTACAAACCTTGGCAAAATCTTAACCAGTCTTTTTGCTAAAACTTTATCAAGAATTTTGTAGGAAACATTCAACAAGGTTATTGGCCTCCAATTTATTATCTGAGTTTTGTCACTTTCTTTGGGCAACAATTTAATAATTCCTTTGTTTATATTTATTCCTAGAGAACCTTTTTCTAATGCCTCCTTATACACCAAGAACAAGACATCTACTATCCATTCAATGAAGACCTTGTAGAACTCGACAAGAAGACCATCTACTCCATGAGACTTGTCATTTTGAAGGGACTAAATTACATTTATGATCTCACCTTTGGAGATGTCTTGGCTTAGAACAGTTTCCTCTTTCCCCTCTATTTTCTTTGGAATGAAATCTTTGATTGTCTTTCTTGCATTCGAGCAGCCCTCCCCATTACTCTCTGATGTAAACAAATCCTTGTAGAATCTGAAAAAGATTCCTTTAATATCTTCCTAATTTGTGACAAGGTTCCCTTCATGTTGAATTTATTCTATGTGTTCTTTGATATTCTTTTCCTTTAGTAGTCTAGAGAAAAAAATTGAGCCTCTATTAGCATCGATTTATCTTCTCTTAAACCTTCTTCTATTGTCATTTGTGGGTTTGATAATGTTGGTCGGCATCCTTTAGGAACAATAGTCTTGCCTTTGAGGTTTGGACCCATTACTGTCTACCTTGCATAAATCTATTAAGTTTATGCTAACAATAAATTAGTCATAGTCAAAGCTAACCCTAAGGCTATGCACTTATGTGAGATGGAAGTTTTCGATCAGGCTTCAGTTGTAACTACTCTTATTCCTTCGGTGTCTTCCAATGTGTTGATGTTTACTTCAGAAGTACCTATTACAAAGGATACTCTTGAGATAGATGTCCCTAAGGAAGATCTTTCTGAAGCAAGGAGTCCTAAGTGTTCTCCTTCTACCTCCTCTCAAAAGAATGCATGTCTTTGTGATGATTGGGGTTCTTTATACTTTAAAGATTCCTTCATTTAGGAATATAAAGTCGACCTGATCCACTTCAACCTTTCAATGACATCATCCACACCTGATATCGAAGATGGTCATTCTTCTATATCGTGGGATAATGTGAATGCAAATTGTAATATCCTTAGTGTTGATCATCCTTCTAAGGAAGATGATCACACTTCTATTAAAGAGGTTAACTCCAGTAGTCCTATTAAGAAGGATGATATCAGCAATCCTATAGAGGATTATGATCCCCATTGCCAGAACAATATTCTTGATGTAGATCTTCCATTATCATTTGTCTTTGTATCTTCTTGTGAGAAGTCAAACTTTTCTCCACAAGAGAAATGCTTGCTTCCTGCTCCTCATTCTTTATTCGAGCAAGAGCGTATTTTGTTGCAGCTTGTAAAATCTCGCTTAATCACTCTTCCTCCTCCTACACACAATAAATCTCATGAACATGATATAGAAAAACATTCTTTCTGTGCATACCATCGAGTGCTTGGCCATTCCACTAGTGAATGCAAGGCCTTGAAAGATGAAATACAATGAATTCTTGATTCAGGTGCCACCAAACTCCTATTTGATTAATGCACCTACCTCTTCTTCAAATGACAATTGATATTAAGGTTTACCTCTATCCTACATATTCTTAGTGCCTTGCGTAGTTCTCCTCCCCTATATGTTGGGGGAAGTGATAATTCATTTTGGAGATTTGTATCCTTCTTAAGGACCCCCTCTCTGCTCTATATCTTTCAAATGCACCATCCCTTGAGTGTACCCCTTTTACTCTTGAAGGGTTCCCAAGGGAGCCCCTTTGAAAGCTTGTATCTCAAATGAATCCTATGGTGTCTAGCTTGGGGGCAGCCCAACTAGACCTATTTCATATCTTTGTGTCTAGCTTGGGGGCAACCTGACTAGACCTCGCTTTTCAAACAGCGTGTCACTTGAGTGGACCCCTCTTCCTTTTGAAAGGTTCTCAAGGGGCCCCTTTGAATTTTTTCCAATTTATCGACTGTCTACATTACTATCCACTTACTTTCCTATGTGACCGTTTCCTGATATGTTTTATCTACGTGTACACATGTCGCATTACGATTGCGCCTGTGAAGCCACTTTCTAACTCTAAAGAGTCCTCTTTCCTTGGGTTTCCTCCATGCAAGAGATCTTGAGGGATACCTCCCTGCAGATCTGCAAGCCTATAGGGTGCTTCTTCTAAGCTTCCTCCTTGCAAGAGATCTTGGGGGTGGCTACCCTACAAGTCTATAGGTCTATAGGGTGATTTCATTGGGTTTCCTCCATGCAAGAGATCTTGAAGGACACCTTCCCTACAAGTCTGTGGGCCTATAGGGAATTTCTTCTTAGCTTCCTCCATGTGATAAATCTTGGGGGTGGCTCCCTTGCAAGTTTGCAGGTTTGTAGGGTGCTTTCTTTGGGTTTCCTCCATGTGAGAGATCTTGGGAGATACCTTCCCTACAGGTCTAGGGGTCTGTAGGGTGTTTTCCTGAGCTTCCTCCATGTGAGAGATCTTGGGGGTTGCTCCCCTATAGGTCTAAAGATCTGTAGGGTGCTTTCTTTAGGTTTCCTTCATGTGAGAGATCTTGGGGGATAACTCCCTGCAGATCTACGGGTCTGTAGTGCACTTTCTTGGGGTTTCCTTCATGCAAGAGATCTTGGACGACACCTTCCTTGTAGTTTTGTGGGCCTATGAGGTGCTTACAATTCTTTTCTCTCTTCTTTTCTCTTTTGTACATACTCGATTGAAGATTTGCATCTTCTTCATCTTAAATATATGCCCTTCCTCTCTTCATTTTTCTATATGTTATTTCTTAATTTAGGGATGATGCATGGTACCAAAATAACCTTCTACATCGAGGTCTCTTCACTTTGCTGACTCAAATCCTTTAGCTTTTCATGTTCTAACATTGTTGTCTGGTGTAGGTTTTTCATATCTAATGCATTTGTTTTGCAGGTCTTCAGCCTATGGGCATGCTTCAGTGGTTTGAAGACTTATCTACTTCCTCTATAGTATCTTTTGGCATATGATGTTATTTATGTTTAGTATATTTACTTTAGCATGCATATTAGCATAGATTCATATGCCCACTAAAGTGGGTGCCAAATGTGTAGTCGTAAAATTGCACCCCTCACAATTTCACATACATTATCGCATCCACTTTAGTGTCCACTCCCCTAGAACTTGTGTAGGCTCATTTTAGCCCCTACATCAGCCCTTTTTCCCCTCTCAGGATGCTCCAACACCTCTTTTCAGAAACTACCCTTGTGCATTGGCTTTCCATCGAACCTTGGGCTTTTCCCGCTCTTGTCATTTTGTAGCATGATGAGTCAAGACAATAGCATGCCACATGGACGTTTGTGCGTTGCACTAGCATTTTGTGATGTTTCAATGCTCAAACAAATATTTTTGAGCATGCTTTCCACTTGTCACCTCCTTTGGTTAGTGGTAACACTCCAAGACGCCTTGTAACGGCTGAAGAAGCTTCTTTTCCCTCCTTAAAAATAGTCTTTTCACTCCATTTTCAACCTCTAACTTCTTCTAGCTCAACTCTCTTCAACTTCCAGCTTCACTCTATCATCTTGGCTTCTCTCTTGCTTGCACAACTCCCTTATTTTTCATAGTAGCTTCAAACCCTCTTAGCAACACTCTTTATAGCCCTCTTGGCTCTCACACCTATCTCCCTTGTCTTATGATTGTGAGCATCTTGGTATTCTTCACATCTTATATCTATTGCATTTTTACTTTGTGATATGGGTTCTCCTCCTTGAGCGGGGATTTCTTTTATCACTTCTTTTGTGATATAGGTTTTCTTCCTCAAGTGGGGATTACTTTTATCACTCATACTTGGTGGTATGGGTTCTACTCCTGAAGCATTTTTTTCTTTAACCACATGCTTTTTCCATTTGGGTTCATCTCTCTCTCTCTCTTTTTCTATCTAGCTATCCATAGAGGTGGGAAAACCTAAACGAGGGTTTGACTAAGGCAAACCCCTATACAGTTGCAACACTTTCTCTAGATATTACACTTGTAGGTACTGAAGATATCTACTAGCTAGAGGCTTCATTACTTGGATTGTTGTAACCATCTTCTTTCCTTTCTTCTCCTTATATTTATAAGTCTACTTCACTTTATTTCAGTTCTATTATATTCTACTACTTTATCACATTTTGTCAGTTCTTAGCGATCTGTTTGTTAGCAGTCATTTAAGTATTTTCTGTGACATCCTCACTTTCTAGTTTGTACAAATGTCAGCATGTCGCGCTGTCATATTGGACCTGAGTTGTTGTCCTTTGGCCAAGAGCTTGTCAGTTTGTCTAGAGAATATTTGTGACCTGCTATTTCAAATTCTAAAACTTTCTTTTTTGTTCCTTGAAGTAGTTTAGGAAAATTCACCCCGTGAGGCTCTCTAAATGAAGAGAACTCATGAGTAGCGAATCCCCCTTCTCTACAAATTGATCCCAAACTTCCTTTTCTATTTGACTCATTGCAAAATTACTAAATTTCTCAAACTCAAAAGTCTACTAAAATGGGCATTATTTTCTTTTACCACTCAATTACTAATTAATTTTGCATCTTAGGGTGGTTTACTTCAAGTTCCTTTAACTATCTTGAACAATTCCATGTTCAACAAAAGTATCTCCATTTTGAGCCTCTAAAGATTGGGTCTAACACCATCAAAACATTTAATAAGTCCCTAAGGTTTTCATGCACTAAATGTGGCATTTTTTCGAACTTTTACTTTTAAAACATTACTTGTTAGGTGAACTAGATCTATTAACATATAAAATCTTATTCAACGAGGATGGATCAATGTAATGTGACAAAGTAGAGGATGAAGCTTCCTTATTGATAGGCACTTAGAATTGTGTAGTCCCACTCAGATTGAGCTACAATATTGAAAGGGGTCATGATCACTTGCTATTATTATTTCAGTTCCTTCATGGGGAAACTTTAGGTATTGATGGTATGTGGATGGTACAACTTTCATGGCATGGATCCATTGTTGACCAAGGAGAAGATTGTATGGGAGATCAAGGTCCAAGACTTGGAATGTGGTGTCCATAGTTGCAGGTTCAACCCTGATTGGTATTGTTATAATGCCCTTGTAAGAGAATTATTCATCATCATAGGCTTTGATAACAATGATCTTGGTTGTTTCTACACATTCTTTAGGGAAACCTAATGCCTTGACCAATTTTAGGGTGTAAATATTTAGTCCCACTCCACCATCTATCAAGACTCATCTGACTTTATTCTTAGAAACAAAAAATTTGAGGTGGAAGGGGTCATTGTCATTGGAATTTTGGGTCAAATAATCTCGGTCGAAGAAGGTGACATGATGACTATTAGCCAGGTAGCCCATCATTTCCTATAAGTGATTGACATCAAGGTTAGCAGGAACTGTAGTATCATGCAAAGCTTTGTCAAGAATGGCCCAGTGCTTAGGGGATATACACTACAACTCAAGGATGGAGATTTGTGTAGTTGTTTTTCCCAAATCATCTAAAAGGTTATATTGTGACTTTGGTTGTTTCTTTGGGGGATCACCTTTTACAGTTACCAAGAACTTCAACAACCTTCTATAGATGCTAATTTTATTGAAACCTAACTAGAAATCTAATGACAACAAACTAGAGAAGACTAGACACATATTTTTCTCTTTATTGACATGTTGATGACACATATAGTTCTATTAAACTATTGGAGTGTTATATTCCAATAATTTTTGGTCAAAATTTTTAATTGTTAGAAGAATGTGGTAACGTATAAAAACACTCAATCTTAATGGGAACATCTTGTCAAGTAGTTCATCCTTATGAAAATAAAGAAGACAAAATAACTTGAAAGTATTTCATGTCATGGATCACTTCTATCAAATCATACATTTTGAAATTAGATGTCACAATTTTTTTAAGAAAGATGAATTAAAATTAATATGAGATTTAATAATTATTAAGTTATTATTATTTGTTCGGATACTAAATTACCATACATTCTATTTTTTATCCTACACCATCAATATTAATATGATATAATTATTTTATGTTGTAACAAAATAAGTACAAATTAGCTCTACTAAATTAGAAAATTATTATCATTTATCTAATTTTTTCTTTGTGATGTGAAAAGAATAAGGATCAATTTTAATTAAAAATGGAAAAATATAATTTACTTCAAATGTATTAAATAAAAAAAAAATTCTTATAAAGTGGTCAAACGTCTTTTTGTTTTTGTCGGCCACTTTCAAGACAAAGTCTATGCGAGTAAAGAAAAAGAGTGGAAAATAGGAGGGAAGTCATTCACGTGAAATCTTCATTCAGTCAATTTTATTTTTTGTTTATTCCCAATAGACAAACTCATATTTTCAATGATTATGATGTGTTCTCCACAATCTTTTCAATGTTTAATGGTTTGTGTGACAAAATTTATATCTTCAAGAGATGTACATTGCATAAATTGTATGTAACTGTTATTTAAATAAATATGTTAGAAAAGCTTACTAACAAACCTGCATAAATTGTATTTAAATGCTTTTGAAATTAAAAGAGGAAAATAATGGTGTCGTCCCTTTAGAACAAGGCCCAATAGGCCATCAACAAAACAAGGGAGAGAACCCTTAGAACAAGGCCCTACAAGCCGTCAACAGTAGAAAACAACATAAAAGCACAAGGGTGCAATCCCCAAAGAACAAGGCCCTACGGGCCATGAACTGAGAAACACAGTAGAAACCAAGAACCCAAAGCAGTCCAAGCCATAGACAGGCTTACAACCCCTTCCTAACACTAACCAAGGAGCAACTAAAAGACCAACATGTATCTTGCCACCATAGAACGGTAACAAATCTTCCATTTTGAAAGCCACAAACCATCTGCAACAGCAGACCTACAGTAGATCTTCTCCTCAAAGAGGAAAAACTAGATCCAAGCATATTCTCAACCACCACAGGGTGAGAACCAGCAAACGCAATAGAGAAGTGTTCTTCCAGATACACCAGCCACCCAGACACCAACCCCAAAACCACCTCGATAGGTTGGGGCTCCCTTCTATAGGAGAGGAAGAAGTGAAAACCAACACTACCAGAGACTCCCTCTGAAGCAAACACATTCCACCTCAATAGAACCAACAAAGGAGAGAAGCACCTTCAACTAGGCCTACAACCACCAACTCCACCTCAATAGAACACCGCGATTGTAGAAATAGGTAGCAAGCAAGAACAGTAGTATAGGCCCACACCTCCTCCCAAGGCAACTGGGTGGAAGCAACATCAGGAAGAACAAAAACCTCCCAGAACACAACAAAACTAACCCATAATACCATAAGATTATCAGTCCCACCAATAGCAGGAGCACCACCCAACACATGGGGAATCCCATACAACAAGGGAGAGAGCCTCCCCTTACTACCAAGTATAAGCATAGCCACAACCACTTCCATCCTCCTAAAATTTGTATGAAGACACAAAACCCACCCCCTCAAAATAGAGCAGGGTCGCCACAATCACTCAAGGAACAACAAAGAAGTTCCCTTAGCAAACCACTATAATATGGAGCCAGCAACCTATAGAAACCCCACACCAACAAGCCAACACCACCAAGGAACTTTGGTGTCGACCAAGGCAACACTCTCTATAGGCCAAGAAGCCCAATAAAATAGAAAAACATCTTCTTCCAGTCAACAGAGAGAGTCCACAAGAGAGGACTCACTAGACCAGCACTGAGGAAACAGATATCCATGCCCAAAAAACCACAGGTCAAAAATGGCCTTTGAAACAAAGAAGCCACAACTCCTTCACAAGAGTCATTCCAAGAACAAACCCCTGTTAGCAAAGAACAATGAAAGGGCCAAAGAAGCCCTCCCCAGCACACCAACAACGACGCACTCTGCAACAATAACCCACCACTGCTCACCCCAAGAGAAACCCACAAGAGGGCAAGCCTATGATGAAACCACTTGAAAAGCCACCAGCAAGGAGGGAGGAGTGGAGAGGACCCCATTGATGAAGCCTCAAACCACAGAGCCAACCAATGGCCCTAACACACCACTGAGCATCCAACAATAGTCACAAGACTCATGGCGGCACCATAACACCGTAGCCCAACAGGGACCAATGTCGGAGAGAGTAGAGAACATCCCCAAGTGTGAGCCGCATCCAACACAGACCCATCACTAAAAACTGCAACATCTCCCATGCTAGGCACAACATAAGGAACAAAGCACTCCCTGAAGCAGGAGAAGCTAAAAACAGATGCCAGGGCAAGAAAGATCCAACCCACCACAACCACACCCCATCACAGCAAACATGGAGAACACGGGAAGCAGAAAATAAAGAACCCACAAAGTGCATTGAGGACGAAGTGCAAACACGGAGCACCACACGCATAGTACACTCCAGAGACACTGCATCATCCTCATCATAATCCATTTTTTTCCCATCGCCATCGCCATTGGAATTCAAACTAGGAGCCCCGCTCCTTTTCCCGCATAGAAAAAGGAATTTGAGCTATTAAAAAAATAATCTAATAGAAGTAAATTTTATTAATAGATTTAATATTTCTAATAATTTTAAAGAATTTAAATCTGTTATGATTAAAAAAATTCTAGTTGGTCAAGATTTGGATCTTCTTAATTATAGTGTTTTGTCCAATCTAGTAGAATCTTATAATCTAACTAGAATTTATGGTGACCTTAATAAGAAGATTCGTCTTTCTCCAAATCATATGGAGGTATCTACTAGACATTAGAAAGTTGACTATGTTGACACTAGTTTAATTGTAGCCTCCCCTTTATAATAAAGAACCTATAAATGATATCATACTACAAGTTTTTTTGTCCCAAGGTGCAAAGGATGATCCTAATAATAAATCTCCTATTTTACAACTCTATTAAAAAAAATCAAAAAGTTTTTATGAAATAAGCTCTTTAATGTCAGGAAAAAAAAGATAAGGAGAAGGTGAAGATGATTGATGAATCCCTGGTGGAAGCTAGTGTGATTCAAACAAAATGGGTATGTGCAGGATCATCATGGAAAAAACAGGCCCTTAAATGGCAAAAAAATTAGAAAAATCAGAGTTAGGAAACTTGACGTAAAAATTTGAATACATTATCTAAATTATTTCAAAAATATGTAAGAATAAAATCTAGAGAAAATTGAATATAGTTTCTAAACTACTAGGTTTATTTAAGAAAATAATAAATCTATTTGGTGAAAATTTGAAATTTCAATATAATAGTACTTAAATTTCAGGGAAAAAATAAGAAGTAGGTGTCTGTCTCACCACCCTAACCACAATAAAATGATAATATTTTTTTATAAGATTTTAGATATAATTAGAGGACTCATGTCCCGATGTGATGCATATTTTTTTGTAATTTTTTCCAAGTAAATAATTAATTATGATTTTTTATTACAACTTTTAAAAATATAAAATTTGTGTGTCTAACCACCTTAACTTGGTCAAAATTCATGAAATTCATTTTTTTTTTTAATCCTATAATATGTGAAGCATACAATGTGACACATGTTTTGGATTTAAAAATGTTATTTTTTTAAAGCTATAGATGTTTTTCAATCAACCTATCAATCAGACTTTAGTCATAATTCAAATAGAAAATGAATAATAATTACTTATTAAATTCAAAGTAAAGCATAATTTATATTGGTGGAAAGTTGAAAATCTCCTTTAAAACCCTTTTCGTTTCATCAATTTTGGGTAAAAAAAGTCATCAGCCACATACCCTACACATTCCCATCATATTCCCACTTTTTGGCCCATCATGATCCTGCACATACCCAGATACTATTTTTTTTTCACCCAAAAAATGATAGTGATATCAGGAAATTCTATAGGTTTGGATAGTAGCCCTCATCAAAAGGTTGCTCAAGTGCTTATTTAGGAACACACACACGATATTATATTTGTTTGGGACATAAAGTAGTGTATGGAGGAGATGGTTGCTCTCTCATCTAATACTTCAAGAGGTAATCATTATTGAAGTGTAGGAGCTCAAGGATCAATTGGAGGGCTAGAATGTTTATGAGATCCTTGCTAACTCACTCCTTTTATTTGGATAGTGGATAGAAATTCCTTATCAATGGTAGAGTCCTAGTTTGATTTAGGTAGCTCTATTTTCCTTGCCCCCATGAATTTCCAAGATATGATCACATATTAGATATGTATTCTCTATGTTCTTTTCTTCACCTTGGATCATGGTAGGAGATTTTACATTATTTATTTCACTAGTGGAAGTTTGTTATGTTGAATTTAGATCTTATCTTATCCAACACTCTTACCCAATGCTTTATGTTATTTTTGCTGAAGGATTTAGCTACCTTTCGGCTCATATGGTCTCTCAATCCCTAGTGAAGGGGATAACTCTTTCCAATAACTAGTTAATGGTTATTTTTCTAACAATTCTTTTCTTAATTTTATTGAAGAATAAAATAATGTCACCCAATCCCTTTAACAACTATATATCTTCTACCTAGATTCTAGGTTGAGTATTCAATGCAGAACAACTCAATTCTATAGGAAATCCTTTCTTCCTAGACCAAATTGGATTGATCATTTTAGCAAAAAATATATTTATTATGGGGAATTATTTCAATTTTTTGGAATTTCCTTTTCTTTTTATGCCTCTCCCTTTGTTCTTTGGTAAGTGATGAGTGAAAGCATCACTAAAAAGCTCAATTATTAGATTACCTAAGCTCTTTCTCTAGAAGATAAAATTTGAATATGTTCAATGTTTTTGGCATCTTTATTACTCTTCTTGTTAGGTTCCTTCCAAGGTTTCATACTTGTTAATTGAAAAAATCCTTAGAGATTTTATCGAGGACACCAATGAATGGCATCATGGTTTTTATTATGTGGCCTAATATTTTTGCTACCTACATCATGATTCATAAGTGCTAGGATTTCTCTCCATCCATACACAAGGCATTTTCCTATGTGTTAAGTGGGTTATCAAAGTGTTAGAGGCAATGAAGCCTAATTTTCTTTGGTCACACATTCAATAAATTTTGGAGTTCCTTTAGGTCATCTTGTTGGAGTTAATGATTGGACCTCATAGCTCCTAAAGATCACTTAGAACCAAAAAACCCCATCACATAAGAGAAGACATGAAAAATATATATTATAATGTAGTTAATAATTCTATTTATGTAATAATTAATAATTCATTTCCATCATTAAAAAAGTTTCACCATTTCTCTTAACCATGGCAGGAACCAACTAATCAATGAAGTCTTTTTTGGAAATAAGAGAAAAACAAGTTGACTCCTTATCAATAGAATGATGTTGAGTCACAAAGGAAATGCATTTCTTTTGATGAAACTTCAACCATAAATTTACCAATCTCTCTTCTTGCTCCCCTTCCTCATCCTAAACTATTTATGTCATCCTACACCTCTATATTTGCATCATCCTATATTCCATATTCATCAACCTCCCCATCTAATCCTTCCAAAAAAAATTCCAATTATTTATCACCAAAAGGCTTTAAATATATTACACATTTAAATGTATCATATCCATTTTCTCCTTGTACCCACATTTAGAAATTGAATGGTAAATGAAGATTCAAATCCTTGATTAGTAAATGTAGATTGAAATCCTTTATTATCTATTCATTTTTTATTTCTTCTAGAGTGAATGTGTTTCACATTTTAAATCTATGATACAAAAGGATCAAACTGGATACTTTATTTTTTTTCCTAGCACTCTTTTGAAATTACTTTGGTTACCACTTGAAACTACATTAGCTTTAATTGGCACATGCTAAGCATCTCTCTCTCTCTCTCTCTCTCTCTCTCTCTCTCTCTCTCTCTCTCTCTCTCTCTCTCTCTCTCTCTCTCTCTCTCTATCTATCTCTCTATCTCTCTCCCTCCCTCCCTTCCTTCCTCCTCCCCCTCTACCTCCCCTCTCTTTGTTTGTTGTGTCATAGAAAAATGGCCCCTTGTCATTTTCATGGCCTTTTAGGTAATGTTTCATGGTGTTGGAATTATGTTGCTTTCATTTCATGTTGTGTAACATGGCTTGGACATGCTTATTTAGGTACTAAAATTCAAATAACGACGTCTTGTGAAGGTGTTGTGAAGTGTTGTAAGACATTTCTACATTTTTCTAGACTCTATTTAATACATTTACCTAAAAATCACCTTTTTACTCATTAATAATTCCTATATTGAAGTGTTGTAAAGTCTTGTAAAAAGCCTTCATGCTTCTTTTTTACGAACATATTCACTATTTACACCTTTCTCATGCTTTATTTTGTCTTTTTATGCCCTCGTGTGACTTAATTAAGTGTATTTTTTAATGTTATCCTGACAAATAACATTAAATACAAACATTCTCGACACTTGTTTTTAGGTCTTAGGTTCCCATTCGCCATGGGTGGTGAATGAGTCCCCGGTCCTAAATTCAAAATATTTTAAATTTCCTTTTAGTATTTTATTCAAAATCACTTGATGTTGGCCTATGATGAGGTATGAACGGATAGTAAGGCACAAGAATTGTATAAATAGGAATTTTTCATCTCATTTTACATCTCCTACAATCAATTCATTCAAGCATTCAATCACACATCACATTCAAGAATTTTACATCATCAATTAAAGCACTTTTTAAGAACTTTGAAGCTACCATTGACATTACTTCAGACTTGCACTATCAAGAGTTAGGTGAGTTAATATCATTTTCATGTTATTACTTTATCTTTCTCTTGCATTTCATTGTATTTTCAAGGGTTTAATTACCAAAAGTGGGGTTTGACCAAGGCAAACCCCTATTCACTAACCCTAATCATTTTTCTCCTTTTGCTTGTGTATTTGTAGCCTGTTGTTTGTAGATTTGATAGGTTATTAGGTGTTGAAGATTGATTTTTGTGTCAACTAGCTGCATCAAGTCACCATAAGTCAAATTCAAGCTTGGAGAGAATTATTTGTCCGTTTTTTCCAAATTTGACTCCAGCAACCCAACAAGTAGACATTTCCAGATCTTGTGTTGTAAAGTTGTCTCCTAGTTTTTTCAGAAATTTGGGAGAGGACTGATTCACCACCTATGGTGAATGAGTCCCACCTTAGGACTAGAAACTTAAGTTTTTTCAAATTTCAGATCCCGACAGACAAAAATCAGTTCTTGACGGTTTTTCATCAGTAGGTGGACTAATTCGCCACTCAGGGGGAATGAGTCCC
This sequence comes from Sequoia sempervirens, assembly GCA_007258455.2. NCBI lineage: Eukaryota > Viridiplantae > Streptophyta > Pinopsida > Cupressales > Cupressaceae > Sequoia > Sequoia sempervirens. Next base: position 106,967 of record VDFB02325026.1, on the reverse strand, counting down.
ACTGTGAAAAATCAATAAAATTCACTAGCATTCCAAAAATTCCAGAAAGCTCACACATCATCCAGGTGCACTCATATTTACCCCTGTACCCTATGTTTTGCATAATATCTTCATTTTCATAGTTGTTTGCATATCACAATGTGTTTTCAAACATAACTTAAATTGCACTTTTGCATTCATTCTAGTTCATTTTAATCAGTCAATTTCATTTAGTTGAGTTAATTTACATAATATCACATTGCATACATTCTAATTTGAGTGTTACATAAGCATTTTTGGACCTAAATCTCTCCTTTTAGGTGAAAAACCCTGCAAGTGCAAGAGCAAGCATTTAGGTTCCCAAAAATCTATGTTACAGCTGTTATCAAAGACATTATTTTAAGATGCTTTAGATTTTATTTGACTCTTATTTTCTTATGCTCTAATATGTATTTGAAAACAAAGCTATAGGATTTTCAACATTGAACCCTCTCTCTCTCTCTCCCTCACCCTCCCTCTCTTTCTTTGTTGTTATTGGAGACATTATTCTAAGATGCTTTAGATTTCCTTTGACTCTTATTTTCTTATGCTCTAAAATGCATTTGAAAACAAAGTTATAGGATTTTCAACATTGAATCCTACATATTTCTTTTTGAATTCCTATTGAAGTAGCATTACTACTACTTTATGAAAGGCTAGACTAGGCTAAGAACTTATGACTACTACCAATCTTGAATAGAATTCTAGTAAACTTTCAAGGAGTTTCACAACATATTTCATAATAATTGATCCAAACATCATCAATTAACTTTTAATAGACTTAAATTGGTTTATGTGATCTCATATACTTTTGATGCATGTATTTTTTATAGAAATATATAAATATTATTTTTATATCATTGGATTGGTACAATTGTGTATAGTCATAAAATTGCACCCCGTGCAATTTCACATACATTCTTGTATCCACTTTAGTGTCCACTCCCATAGAAATTTTGGAGGCTCATTTTAGGCCCTACATCAACCCTTTTTCCCTGCTTAGGATTCTCCAACACCCCCTTTCAACAGCTACCCTCGCGCGTCAGCTTTGCATTGAACCTTGGGCTTTTCGCACTCTTGTCGTTTTGTAGTGTGGTGAGTCTAGACAATAGCGCATCATGCGGATGCCTACACATCGTGCTAGTGTCTTACAATGTTTCAACGCTCAAAAAATTATCTCTAAGCATGCTTTCCACTTGTCACCTCCTTTGGTCAGTGGTAACAGCCTAGATTGCCTTGTAACAGCTAAAGAAGCTTTTTTTCCCTCATTAAAAGCACTATTTTCACTCCATTTGCAACTTCTAACTTCTTCTAGCTCAACTCTCTAAAACTTCTAGCTTCACTCTATCATCTTGGCTTCTCTCTTGCTTGCACAACTTCCTTATTTGTCACAGTAGCTTCAAACCCTCTTAGCAACACTCTTTATAGGCATCTTGGCTCTCACACCTATCTCCCTTATCTTATGCTTGTGAGCATCTTGGGATTATTCACATCTTCTATCTATTGCACTTTTACTTTGTGATATGGGTTCTCCTCCTTGAGTGGGGATTTCTTTTATCACCTCTTTTGTGATATGGGTTCTCCTCCTCGAGCGAGGATTGCTTTTATCACTCATACTTGGCGGTGCAGGTTCTAATCCTGAAGTAGGTTTTGCTTTCACCACACACTTTTTCCATTTTGGTTCATCTCTCTCCTTCATCTGGCTTTCTGTGGAGGTGGGAACACCTAAATAGGGTTTGATGAGGAAAACCCCTATACAGCCCCAACACTTTCTCCAGATATTGCACTTGCAAGTGTTGAAGATATCTACTAGTTGGAGGCTTCATTACTTGGATTGTTGTAAGCATCTTCTTTCCTTTATTCTCCTTATCTTTCTTAATTCTACTTCATGTTATTTAAGTTCTATTATATTCTACTACTTTATTGCATTTTTTCAATTCTAAGCAATTTGTTTGTTAGCAACCATTTAGGTATTTTCTGTGACATTCTCACTTTCTAGTCCATATAGACACTAGCGCACCAAAGATGCCAATGTGTCACACTATCGTCCCAAACCTATGTTGTCCTTTGGCCATGAGCTTGTCAATTTGTCTAGAGAGTCTCTATGACCTAATCTTTCAGATACTGAAACTCTCATTGTTATTCTTTGAGGTAGTTTAGGGTAGTTCACCCTGTGAGGCTCTCTACATGAAGAGAACTTGTGAGTAGTGAATCCCCCTTCTCTACATTTTGGTGAACCTGACGTGAAGAGGGTATTTTTCAAAAAACTAGGAATTTTTTTACCCCTACTTGGCGGGGTCATAACTTTTGACTCAGTGCTCGGAATTCCAAACCGTTTGCACCATTGGAAAGGTCTCCTAGAGAACTAATTCAATCCCTAAAATACCAATCCCTTAGAAAATTAAATTTTAGGGATAGACACAAGTTCTGACCTCAAATTCTACCCTGACGACCTCTGAAAATTCAAATTACAAGAACATAGAAAATATCGAAAAAATTGTATTGAATTTAATATCTTCTTTTATTAGTTCGGTATCTAATTTTATTCAAAATTTTAATGATGTTCCATTTCATACATGTGATGGTGACTTGGCCTTGCCCATGTCACTTGGTATCTTTGATCCTTCTCATGAAAGTCCTCTTGCTTCAGAGGATATTTTGTCGCAAGAAGATGAAGTCATTGATACCTTTCTTCACATTATGCTACCTTCTCTTTGTTCTAATGCACTCTCTTCTAGAGATGTTGCATTCATGAATGATGAATCTCCCTTTCATTCTAATCTGTTGGTTATTTTTTAAGAACCAAACTGATCTCCAAAAATATCTATGGAAATTTTCCATTTCCAATTATCAGTACTTCTAAAGGGATTGGCCAATGAACGAATAGAAGCTGCAAGACTTCTATTCCTGCTCTTTGAGCTCTATGAAACCTGGGAGGGTGATCCCACATTGTATACTCATACACTTCACACAATTACAGTCAAATACATTGCTAATAACAGATACCTCTCATAAAACCATTCAATAATATGCATCAAATAATTTGGCAGCTTATTAATCAATGTCATATATATTGTGCATGAGAAGATGGAACTTTGACACAAAACAACAACAATAGTATCCAGTTGAGAGTTTATGATTTAAAAATTTAGTAGCTAATGAATCAACACCAAAAATGAACCACAAATACGCTGCATGAACCAATGCCTTTATCCCAAGCATGGAGTCAATATCATTTTATGTGACATGATAACAATTTAAACAATAGCACCTATAACCTCAAGAAACCTTGCATTACAACATTTCTCTATAATGTTCATGATTATTACTGCTTACAACCATCGTAGCACCCAGTTCTTATTAGTTATTAATCTCACCCAAGCATTTACTTAAATTCATTGAATCAATAAGCAAGCATGAAACTAAACATCTACCATGAAATGATAAAGAAAAATGAAAGAAATCCTAGATTTATTTCACTCATATCTTATAGAATGCATACAAGGAGAGCCAATATCCATGAAACTGATATTACTTTGTATTATACATTCTATATTTCTATCAAAATTACATGCATAAATATGAACTCCAAAAGAAACTTAAAACAAAAACTCTAAAAACTTGCTTGGTATTGTCTTGACAATTTCATAGTGTTAACTCAAAATTTTCAACTAACTCCTACTTTTGGCCCTAAATTCCTTCTTATAGAGACGAAGGAGAAAAACAAGCTTCAAGCTAGAAAGCACACATGTCAAGATTTCATTGGACCATTGCAACAATATTCCATTTTCAGCTACACTCGAGTCTTTAGGTGAAGAAAATAAACATGAGGCAAAATTGACCTCAACTCGTAGAAAACAGGTCCCACCTCAAAAGATATTATTGGTTTGTGACAACAGTCTCAAGATATTCTCCATACGCTCAAAAAATGCCAACTATGGGAAAGCCAAAACAAAAAAACTTACAAAGCAAGACAAGGAAAGCAAACAAAAGTCAAAATTCACTTATCCACATTAACACCACATGCTATCCATTTCAAATTGATGAGAGAATAATATTTTACCATGTTTTATCAAAATCCTCATCTGTACCATATTAAGGCTATTTATTATTCTTCTCCCGTCCATTATTCATCTTATTCACTAATCCCTACATAGATTCATTTTGTGTATTTCTCCAACCAAGTGCTATAATCTTCCTCAATGGTCCATTTTACATTCAAAAAATCTTGCACCTTAGTAATGTACTAATAAAATATGGCATCAATTAAAATTTTGGCTTCTCTAACAAATATGTCCATCTTTGTTTCAATTTTCACCATTGTATTAATATTTGAATTGAGCAAGATGTATTCGATGACAGTCAAGGTCATCATAGCTTCTACAAGCATCCCTCCCAAATCTTTCTTCTAGGCGTCAAATGGTTGTAATTCACCTTTTGAACTCAATATCTAAGGCATACCATGTTCCTCCATCTCTTTGAATATTTTCAACTTACTTTGAAGTTGTAAACCTAACTTTCCATGGAAAGCAGTTATCTCATTAATTGAGTCAATGATTTGCAAAATTTTAGGAATATTAGTAGGTGCCTCAGGATCCTCTTGCATTTTGGGCACCATTTCCCTCAGAGCACTCACCCTAGTAATCCAGTTATTCCATTCATTCCTGAAGGCTTCTTGTACTTATAGATACTTTGTATTTGCCTCATGAATATTCCAATAAGTGGCCCAAACATCATTCGTCTTGTGGACCAACTTGGTCACCCTATGCTTCAGTACATCCTCAAAAATTTCATTTTCCACCCTGATTGTTTCAAGTTTGGCCTGCTTGTTCCTTCTCAATAGTCAACTTACCTTTCAAATCATCAATTCTCAAGGCCAAGGTCTCCCTATCCTGTGTAGACAAATCAAATGAAGAAGAGGATGGTTGATTTATTATCTTCTAAGTAACCCAAATAGTGGCTCTCAACTTATTTAGCTCATCCAAGGCCTTATTGTACTCCTTAACCAAAGAATCCTTTTTTATAAGAAATATGTGCAGTATCTACACTAAATATTGCAGCATGGACAGTTAACTCAGTTGCCTGGATAGGAGTTATATCAGTAGCTCTTTTGACCACTAAAGAACCAATAACTTCTTCAATAGGTCTAGCAACATCATGTTTACCAATATTAGGTGCCATAGACCAAATTGAAAGAGTATGCAACTTTGGACTATACCTAGAACCAAACACTTTATCCTCAAATTGATATTCAAATATTAAAGCTTGAGGGTCTCTTCTCACTACATCACATGTTATGGTAGCAGTGACAGTACATCCTGGCAATAACATGATTCCACTATCCTTGACAAATTTTCTAGCCTTAGTGGGAGTAATAGTTACAATTTCAATCCTGATTTTCTCCTCTGCTTTCTCAGCTTCCTCATGATGAGAAGGTTTAGCATTAGCTCGGGCTGATTCAAGTCTCTCCATTATCTCCTTACTCCACTGTTGAATCATAAACTCCTAAAATTCCTTGGACTACACAAATTTATCATCAGCCAAAAATTCATCACACTCCCTAATTTTGGGATCATCATGTCACTTTCTCTGTCATATTGCCATTTGACAATTCTGTCAGGGTCAACATATGAAAGTTATGAGTTTCTTCAATATGAGGAGGAGGAAATTTCCACTTCACCTCTTCATTCCCTGGCACATGTTCTTCCATTTGTTCCTCCCTAACTTCTTGAACATCTACAGGCTGCTCTGGGATATCCATAGCCTATTGTTGTCATTGCTATTCTAGGAGAACTTGTGCTTTGTTAGCAGGGCATTCCTCCTTTACCTTTACCTTAAATGCACAATACTAATAATCCCTTAGCATAGTGAAGGCTCTTTCTAGAGGGTTTGCAATTACATTGTATGGACTTATGTAAAAGGTATTCCTTTTCATGATATTTTCTTCAATGTTCATTATAATTGTCCATTATTTTTTCCTAGTCATGACAACCTCATCACTTGTCATATTTCTTAATACATCATCTTTGTATAAGAATTCATGGTGTATGATAACTAATCTTTTTTGTCTTCTTCTTCCTGCCACAAATCCCTCTGGATCAAAATTCCTAATCTCATCAATAGGCATTTTGAGATTATTTACCATGATGCCAAACTTTTCATACCCCGTAGAGGCAATGACTATGAAGTAAGCAAAAGCACATTGGGGATTTACCACAGTACCTAGGCTTTCTAAACATCTCATAATCCATGACATCAATTTTCCACATGAGCTCCATTAAATCCAATCTGTCTGAGACATACAGGGGTAAACAATGAGGTGCCACTTTAGCTCCATAGGCTCTTATCAAAGTATATTCAGAATGTAGAAACTAATATGACCAGTCAGTGTGGCTTTTGATCCTAGTATATGTTTTAGACACATGATATTCCTGATCTTTGGAGAAAGCCTGAATATAGGTGCTACACCCAATGTTTCTAAATACCATATTTTACATTTTTAGCGAAAAAGATATAATTGGAATTGGAGCAATCCTGATCCCAAATGTATGTCCACATCTATATCGGTAGAACATTATTTTCACTATCCCTAAGTTTCAAATCTAATTTTCTTTTCCATTCATGATCACCCTCCCATTAGAACATATGCATTAACAAAGAGTAATGGGGGAAACATAAAGGGAGCACCTCCTTTTTCAAATTGAGAAAATCCTCATGCATCCATTCAGTAACAAAGTTGGCATAATCAAAACCAGTGTTTTGATTATGACCTTGTATATCCACCACCATCACCAATAAATCAAGGGCTATCCTAATCTCCAAGTCCTGAGCCAATACTTGATTTAAGCAATAATAAGTGTTCTTGAAGCAATCTTCAAATTCTTCACACTCAAAAGGCTCAACATCCTTAGCAGTAAATTTATCATTGCTCCTTTTGTGTCACACAAGCAGTCTTTCTTTGTATGCATATTTCCTCTTCTCATACTCAACATATAACTCAGCATGCCTAAACTTTATACTCATACTCAACATATTGTCCTGTCAATAGGGTTATAGTTCCTAGCCAATTCAATCATTAAGTCCACTTCTACAAACACATTCGGGACCATCAACTTTCCAAGGTTCAACCCCCATAAATAACATGTGGGCTTGCTAGAATGTCACCTATTGAAATAATACTAGAACAATTTCCATCCACTCTGAGGTTGGGGTTTTTCACCAATTTCACCAGTACTATCAATCAACCTAGTGGTCACAAAATCTTTCAGACCTATGGGTATTTTACCAATTCATGACCCTCCTTCCTTTACGTCTCTAGAGGCCTCTTGCATAATTTTTTTCTTTTTTTTCTTTGCACTTTTGGACCTAGTGGATGTTGCAGGAGTACTTGGCGAAGAGTTGGACACTGCCAATGGCTTAGACTTAACCTCAACTGAAACATCCTAAGTCTTAAGTTGTTTAACCCTCTTCTATTTCAGTCTCCTCTCTGGTCTAATACTTGATTCACTGGGATCTGGATCACTCATGTTTGCAATGTAATAGAACTAGGGCTTACAATTTCTTACAGTCAAAAGAAACCCTTCACAATTATAAGAGCACAAAGAACTACTATTGAGTAGGATACTTTTCTCAAAATTTATCCAGTGCTTAATCACCCAATTGAAGCTATCAGTAGTGAACAAATAGAAAATTCCCCAATTTCTTATCATCTCTCTAAGGTATTCACCTCAATACTTCAGCTAGAAGGAGATATCAGTTTTTCTTACCCGAGTGAATGCTACGCCACATTTGTTACTGGTAATTTCTAAAGCTTCCCTCATAATTTCTTCGGCCCCTAGTATCCCTTTTGCTAGCAAATGAGTCCAACTACATGATCAATTAGGTATCTACTTTCTTTTATGGCCAAGAGAGAAGCATGCCACCATTAATTCTTGATAGTAAGTTCACACGAGCGAACTGACAATTAGTCATTTAGGTTTAAACCCTGATTGTTGATCATTCAGCTTTAAGACTATATCAAAAGTTATCATTTCATCTCACCACCTTCCTCTTTACTTTATGCGAAGTCCTTAGGATTCTGCCACATTTCCTCTTCATGTAGTAGTTGTCACGTATCGTTGATATACCTCATCCTTGTTCAGCTCCATCAACAATCCAAGTGTTTCATGTGATGAAATCTCAGCCCTTGGATCTATGGCCTATCCTTTGATCATGTTCATTTTCATTGCTCCTCACCAAAACAACTTCACACCTAGGCTCCTATCAATGATAGGAAGTATAGTGAAGGCATCAGATCTAGACACATACACCTGCATGAAAATCAATGGCATAAAAAGGCATTGCAAATAAGATGTACTCAGATTAGTGAAAGAAACTTTTTAAAATAAGGAACTCTATCGCTCATCGCCAATCAAGGTTGAAGAATTTGGAATGGATCAGTGAAGAATGATAGAAAAAATCGTTCCATCACTCATCACTAATTCTCCTCATATGGTTTGCAAGCAATTAGCGATGAGAGATCTTCATAGTGCCATTACATATCGCATATCGCTAATATATAACTTAGCACTTAAAAAAAACCTGCGAGATGTGATGCAAAGGAAATCCATCCCATCACTCATCGTTGATTTGAATTTATCATTTCATAACATATCCGTGATAGGCGATGAAAATACTATCATAAGACTGGAGGGCATCGCTTATCGTTGTTACAATATTGAGGGGTCAGAAACCATTAGCGATAAGCGATCCCTCAATAATACAAAGAACATCATTCATCGCACATTTAATTTAAAAGCTACAACAGCTATTCATGATGAGCAATATCAAAGAGATACTACCTCATCGCTTGTCATTGATTTAGAACATACACTTCAAAAGTAATCAACGATGAGCAATAAAGATAAAAGGCCAACAAAACTTAAGTGAAAACCCTTAGGCACGTGCTCATAAGTTGTTTTAATGGAGGGGACCCTCTAGGATGATATGATAGAAAGGACTCAAAAATTCCTAAGCCATTATAATGCAAAGGATCTAAAGGCCAAATAGGCCTTTAACTTAACCTTATAACAATTAGGATTCTTAGACTTAGGATTAGGGAACTAGTTACCTGACAATAATGATAGACACAAGAAGTTTTAAGATGACCGGCCACTAGCAATAGGGATTCAACAACAAAATAGAACATTACAAGCATTCATGAAAAATGAATCCTAAACCCTCATATATCAATCCTACATTCAAATGTGACAAGGGTTTGAGATGGAACAATTTTTTTTTAGGTTCCATCACAATGCACTCTCTTCTAGAGATGATGCATTTGTGAATGATGAATCTCATCTTTGTTCTGATGCACTCTCTTCTAGAGATGTTGCATTAGTGAATGATGAACCTCCTTCCATATCTTATCCTCCCTAGATCGATGTTGAGAATATTTCTTCAAATAATTTTTCTACTAGTTGTGATGATTATGTAAATGTAATCTGTCTTTGTTTCCCCTCAAAGGCCTAAGAGATTGGTCATTTACCTAACTCTAGCTAGTCCTTAGATTCTAAAAGGGTTTGTTCTATTAATGGTGTTAAATTTAATAGTGACTCTCTTGATCTTTCTATGGCTCCCTCTTATAGAGCGATAGCCCACACTTATGAGAATAGAAGAATGAATATACAACCAAGTCCTCCTTTAGCACCTAAACCTACAACTAAAACACCTAGTGATTAAAATCTTTTCAAGCAGCTCCAAGTTACTCCGGCTAAGATCTCACTGTGGGACTTGCTTCAATATGCTCTAGTTTATCAAGGTATGCTTCAGGAAGCTTTTCAAAAGATCCTCTTGCCTTCTTCCACTAGGTTGGTAGATATTGATGCATTGATGGCATATATTTGTGCGGATTCACTGAATATCACATTCTATCTGTAGGAACTCTCGCCTTCGAAAGTACAAAAGCAAGAAGATCCTCTAGTTTGATTAAAGTTAATATTAATAAAATTGGCATTAGACGTACCCTCGTTGATGTCGGTTCATCACTTAATGTATGTAGCATTGATCTATTGCCTAAAATTAGCATCGATTCATCTTCTCTTAACCCTTCTTCTATTGTCATTTTTGGGTTTGATAATGTTGGTCAGCATCCTTTAGGAACAATAGTCTTGCCTTTGAGTTTTTGACCCATTACTGTACCTACCCTTGTATATGTTATGTCAAAAAAGTTACCTTATAATCTTCTTCTTGGTAGACCGTGGATTCACACTATGGGTGCAGTCCCATCTACCTTGCATAAATCTATTAAGTTCAACATTGACTACAAAGGCATATCTGCTCTTCTAATCATCAATGGGACTAGAGGGTGTAATCGAAACACTTCTTTCACTGCTGCTCGGAGATATGGAAGATTTACTATGTCTGCCTCCTCCATTCTTCTCTCCACACCCACAACATCATCCAGCTCTGCTTGGGCTTTTCTCATTAGTACTGGTTTTCTCAGAAACTCTGTCATTGTCCATTCAATTATTGCTGAAGTTGTGTCGATCCCTGCAATAAACATGTCCTGACAAACAAGAATTTGGGCAGTGTTATTAATAAGGGCAACTCTGTGAATGATGAATTTGACTTGAGTTTTATGAAAGATCCAAACTAATATTTTTTCGGGAGGGAGAAGCCGAATTCAAGCACTGTGCCATACAAAACAGAAGTGATGGTCATGAGTAGGCTAACCTATAATACAATGCTCCAACTACTGATGGGGATCACATTAAGACAACTAAAGTGGATCAAGAAGTAGGAAACGAGAATCTGATTGTATCCATAGATTATCTTTCAAGGTTTTAATAAGAAAATAGTAGAAAAATGTTTGGAAAAATCTAATCTAGCAGTATCATGAAGGGGCCTATAAGGTTTTCTTACAGGAGCTGCTTGGCTACCTCTGCTTATCAATAAAAAAAATTGGATGTATCAATGTTGGTGCTCTGGTATTCCACTTAAAAACAAACAAACAATTGTAAAACTGTTATATGGAAACAGATCCCTGCTTTCTTAGCCCAGATTGGCATTTCCTGATGATTACACTTTGTTACATGAGCGAAGTCATTCATATGTAAAATTGTTGAAGTTGCTGAGTGTCTGCGCGAAGTGATGCAAAATCACATGATGATCAGCAACAATAAAAAAATCCCTAAATTTTGAAGATGGCAAGGGAACGAAAAAGAAACAGCTATTAAAATAACTGAAATAAAAAGTTAAATGATATAGACTACATTTCCAATGGCAATCCTCCTCACACAGTATCATGTGTGGTGGCACGCGATGACATCGAGAGTTGCGTGCTGCACGCTAAGTCCTATAGAAGAGAGAAAAGGAGTCAAGATGCATGCAATGATTTCAGAGGCTGACAAAACTGAGCTGGAATCAATATGGAAAGGTATGAAAAATTATGGTCCATAAAGAATCTAGAGAATGGAAAGATATGCGGAAGGGTTGTAGTTCAATGGGTTGAATACAATTGATGAGGATGATGGTATGTGATAGAAAAGACCATTCATCAAGTTCAAACTCTCAAAGACATGTTGGAGCCAGTTTCGATCCCTGAGTAAGTTAGACAAATTGGATCCCCTTACATGTGGCTGCTTAGTCAAAGACAACTTTCTGATTTAGATGTATGCCTATTCAAATTGTTGTTATTTGTTATATAAGAACGGAATCCCCTGTTCACGACTGATTAGTTGAAGACAACTTTTTGATTTATTCAAATCGTTATAATTTAATATATAAAAATAGAAATGCCACATTTATATAATCCAATTTGTTTCCAAATCTTTATCTACAGAAATAGTGTGTGATGCCTACTGTTCTAAGCTCCCAGGTATGAGCAAACTGTTCTAAGCTCCCAGGTATGAGCAAACCAAATAAAGACGTAACATAGTTTACAGATAGCCACAGCAATTTAGAAATTACAAATATTGTTTTGGATAAGTAGGAAAATTGAAAACTAATAATCTACATAAGTTTATTTAATATATATATGCATGCGTATAAATCATAGCTATGCGGTTGAGATTTTCCTTCATGTAAAAATTCTGGGGAATATGGCTTACCATCAGCAGTGCTTTGATGTTCTCCAGAGTAAGTTGTGTACCATCTTCTCTTAAGTCTAACATTACATCCAGGAAATCCTTCACTTCATTACCGCTGAGTGGTATATCGGCCCTCTGTGCTAGTCGCTCCTCAATGAGTCTGTTAAACATGTTATCAAAGCGCTGAGCCAGATGGGTAGCTTTAATGTTCAGCCCCTGAAGATCAAACCTCCCCAGGAAAGGAAAAAAGTCTGATAAATTCGGAATCCCCATCAACTCGAGGGCTTTTCGTACCATGCTCTTAAACTCTGCAGCTTGAGCAGAGCCTGTCTCAAACAATTTTTTGCCGCAAATCATTTTACCCGTAATGCTAAGAGAAATCATAAACGCTCTTTCTCCAATCTTCACACTATTCCCCTGTTTACAATCCTCTAAGATGTAATCAATAGTCCTAAATACTTCGTCTCTTCTCAAATGCTGCAAAGCATCCAGCCTTTTGGCACTAAAAATCTCTGTGTTGGAGATTTTTCTAAGAAAACGCCAATGAGGTCCATAAGGACTCCATACTAGACTCGTGCCTTGGTAGGAAAATGCCCTTAAAACTGTATTGATTGTCCTGCTTGAGAAGCTCTGGTCATTGTTCTTTAGTATTTCTCTTGCAATGGCTGGAGATGACACAACCAAAGTTGTCTGCCTGCCCAATTTGATGGTCATGAAAGGTCCATATTTCTGTGCAAGAAGGAAAAGAGATTGGTGGGGCTTGTCCCCAAGCTGAAGAATGTTTCCAATGAAGGGCCATCCAGGAGGACCTGGTGGTAATGGTAGTGGCAAACTCCTGTTACTCTTCTTCTTCAGAAAAATAAGGAGTATGAGTAGGAGAACTCCTGCAGCTAGGGAGTATGATGATGATGCAAAAGTGATTGAATCCATGTCAAACTAGTAGCAATAAAGCATTCACTGAATCAGTGCTCAATTAGTATGTGAGCCAGAAAGCTTTCAATGAACTTGTGCTCAAATGGGTATGTAGTATAAACACATTCAATTAAATTTTACTCAGATGGGCATGCGATCAAGAAAATGCTCAAATGGGTATTGTAGTGTGAAAACATTCCATTAAATTTCTATGATTCCCACGCAAATGAGGCCCTCCCCACGTGCAGAGTGTTGTGATGGTTGTCAAAGTCAAGCACCGTGCGATTGAGCTTGATGTCGGCATGAACTTCCAACTAACTTCCAACTAACATTCAATATTTTAATTCTTTGCACGAACCACCAATTTCTTTCTTTTTATTTTTGATTAGTCGATAGATTAGGTACTTGTGTGGACTTTTATGATAGAAAGAGGAAAGACAGAAATATACTGAAAGAGAGAATGGTACAGCTTAAAACACATAATATTCATTAATCTGATTGATGTCAAAATGGCTACATAAGCTTGTTTAAATACCTAGATACAATGTAACCGTCTACAATCACAATGAAAGGAAACTTCTAAACACCACTACAAATCAAGATAGAAATGACTAAAACAACATACTAATTTGGTTTGGCTTATTCTAAAAGAGACTGCAGACACTGTGGGAGAAATTATTTCCAACATTTTAGGTTTAATACAATTCCTTTTTTGTATTATTTGGTCTTTTATTTATTTTTTGTGTGCTATTCATGAAGCAAATTAGAGTAGTGTTGTCACTTTTCTTACTTTTATGTGGTATCAATATTTAATTGGTAAGGATGTAATTTCATTAACCGAATATTGTGGGCTCTCTTCAATATTAAGAATCATTTCTTTGGAATTATTGATGTTTATATTTCAAATGATGTTATTGATAGATCTATTCTTTAGAAGTGAATTGCTAATTCAATGCCTATCATTACTTGGGTTGTATATGAGGATTTAAATATATTGAAATGGTTTGTGATAAATGTGGGGCCTTGTCTATGTGGTGGACAACTAACAAAAGAGAGACTTGGTTATTTATGCATAATAAATTGCAACTTTTTGATCCCAATCTTGGCCGCCAACAAGATCATACAATGCAGTATACTTAGAGTAATCTTAATGTAGGATTTGATAGAGTACTAAAGTATTTAGATCAATCCAGGATGTTAGCAATTAATCATTTTTTTTCCATTTCCAATTGCTATAATGGATCCTTTATCAAAAAAATTCCTTTCAAACCACTTTCGAACATGGTTATGTATTGAGTGGCAATTTTCTAAACCTAAGGTTATGAAGTGTTAGTTACTTCTAAACATGTCATTGCACAATCATGAGGCTATGCCATCTCACATTCAACACATTGAGAAGTTGAAGCCACATCCAATAAATGAGATTGAATGGATAGCTTGGTGGAATGATATCATCACCCATAGTTCTTAGCTCCTTTGCATTTATGAGTGTTAATTGGCCCATTTCCACTATTGGTCATATGAGGTTACCACCTCAAAGCTTCTCCAATCCACCATGGCTTTAAAAGCACAAACCTTTGATTTTACCACTAATCTTGAAGTGGCTTAGCTCCACCATGAGAAAGAGGTTGTAGATGCTAAAACTATGCATGGAGCCTAAATCAAAGCTCAAGATAGAAGATAAGGTCTCAAAAGAAATTTTTAAGTTTTGCACGTTCACCACACATCGAGCAACCTAGTAAGAAAATTAAGGAAGGGAAACAACTCCTTAACAAGCTTCCTAACATTTTACAAGCTTTTATCAAGCACTATGCGTAAGTTTTTATTGCTCAAGATTATACTTTGGCATGGTTAGTTTCTTTGCAATTGTGCTTAAATGTGATTCCATGTCAAGTCTCCAATTCTTAGCATATTATTTGTGATTAGTCTCTCATCAATATAATGACAAAGCTCCTAGTTTGGATGTATTTGTCCATGAATTCTTCAAAGTCTTTTGGGACATAGTTGGTAACTTAGATCTTCACAATATTATATTGAGGTGCTTTATTCTATTTTTTTTTAATATTTAATCAATAAAGAAATTATCAAATCCATATGTCACGATGGAAATCCTAAAGAAATCTACAATTGGCAACCTATCACTTTGTTGAAAGTCTTATACAAGATCATTGTCAAGGATCTTAATCTTAAGTTTAGGAATCTTCTTACTTAGTTGGTATTCCATTAGAAAACTAATTTCATCAAGTCCAAATTTATTTTTGATACTTTATTTTTTGTTTGGGAAGGAATGGAATGGACCCAACATTCTCAACAATCTACCATTTTATTAAAATTATTTTTTTCAAGGTTTATGCCCATATCAACTAGCCTTTTTTTTTATTCTTCAAACACTTAGAATTTGAACTCACTTTATTTAGTCTAGATGTAGATGCTTTAAGTTGATTCATAAAATTTGATCAACATTAATAGTCCACAATTAAATTTTTTGATCATTTTTAGTCCATTTGTCAAGGATGTCCTCTTGGTTTAGCTCTTTATGTGCTTGTAATGGAAGGATTTGGCTATTTGTTAGCCTATGTGGTTTCTCAAACATTTCTTGAGTGGATTATTCTTCTGAATTCTCTCAACTAGTTGGTTAATGGTCATTTTGCTAATGATTCATTCCTCGCCCTCATCAAGCAAGAAAATAATGTTAAAATAAGCTATTTATTGCCTTGGTACTTTTTTTTAGGCTTCTAGTTTGAGTATCCAATAGAAAAAGAATCAATGTTACAAGTAATATTTTTTTCCTAATCTAGGTTGGTTAGACCTTTTTTTCTAGAAATGGATTGATCATGTAGAAGTTTTCATTATTTGTAGGAATTCATTTTTCTTTTCAAGCTTCTCCTGTTGTCCTTTGGCAATTCATTGGTCTAGATTGAGAAAAACTCAACTATTTGATTAGCAAACCTCTTTCTTCGGGCTAATAAATTCTACATTTATATTAAAGTGTTGGCTACCACTCATGTTATTACTCCTCTTGTTGGATACCTATGGAAGCTTCTTATTCAAGGATTAAAAAATTCCTTAGAGACTTTCCCTAGGCCTCTAATGATGGGCATCAAGGATTTCATTTTGTTGCTTAGAAATTATATTATTTTCCCTATGATGCTAGTGGCTTAGGATTTCTTTCAATCCATTGACAAGGTATTACCTAATCTATTAAACATATTCTTAAGGATTTTAAGAGAAATGATGCTTAAAAAATTATCATTAGACATTGTATCAATTTAGGTGTACCTTCAATGTGGCCAACATTAAAAGGGATAAATCTTCATACACTCATCACCATGAGGGAATTGGTTCATATTCAAGAAAAAATTGTTATTAAAAGAATTGGAAATCCTAATAGGCTATTAAGCCTTGGGTTGTCTAGGTGGAAAATAATTTATGCGATGGTCTTTCAATCAATCAATACTCTATTTGGTGGTCTTTTATACTATCTTATAAAAATGCACTCTAGAAAGAGTGTCATGGATCCACACCTTGAACTTATTTAAACAAGACATTTGAATATTGCTAGATACCATTAATAGAACCACCAAGAATTTTCCTTCTTGGTTAGAAATAAAAAGGGATGCCAAGTTTTCTAATAAAAACAAAGAGAATTTTAGAGTATTATTGATGCTATTTCTTTCTATACGATTCAAAAATTTGGGGTTAAATCTTTCAAAACTTGGTGGAAGGGTTTAAAATGGTATCCTAGTACACAATTTTGTAATTATAAGCCTCATAAAGTATATTTGTGATTTTCTCCTTATCTTCTTGTAAGAGAGGGGGACCAACCACACCAAGGCTCCAAGTCACAGAGAGCTGAGAGTGGAGGGCTGCCCTAACTTACCTCAAGCTAATGGATGTTTTGGGATGAGAATGGAGAATGAAGAGCACTTTAAGTGCTTTTGTCACTCTATAGATCCGAAAGTTTAAATGGGGCTAGACAAGCCGATTTCTAGAGCCCAAACTACACCTCAAACAACTCTTTGTCTAAGGACAGTAGCGAGGGTATGGGATGATAGCACAGCACGCTGGCATCTCTCTAGCACACTGGCATCAATACGGCCATAAAATGCACAATACAATAAAAAATATCATAAACCTACTAAATCACCTATCTGACTAACTTTAACAAAATGAATAGAATGATAAAGTATGAAAACTAAGTGCATAAATGATAAAACAAGTAGATGAATACAAGGGTGATAAATATCAACTAGCACTAAAGCGCCAATTCTCCGGTGAGCTCCACATGCATGTTCACCTACACACAAGAAAGAGGGGGAAAATGTTGGGATGTATAGGGGTTTGTCTTAGTCAAACCCCCACTTTAGTGTTTCCACCTCCACAGATAGCTAGGAAAGCCACAAAGTAGAAAGTATGATAATGGAAATGAAAATTAAAGTATTGAACACTATGAAAGATGCTACGCTACTCTATCAAACCACAAAGGGAAAAATGAAGTGTAACCACCTCCACCCAAAGCTCTCAAGGCCAATGAAGAGAGAATGCAAGCAACGAACTTGGAAAATTTTCCACAACCGTAGCGGTGATGAAGGGAGGTCTCACAAGACTCCAAGCTCACAACTTCTATGGTAGCACAACACGTACAAAAGTGAAGTTGATGGAGTAACAAGCTACTGCAATGCTTAATGGAGTTAAGTAGATTGCTAGAATTGTGAATAGAATACTCAAGAGAATGTTGAAGATCAAGAAGTCTTGAAGATATGAAGTGAGTGTGAAATGAATGCCTTTGAAGGCCAAAATGAGAGGAGTCATTTTCAAGTTGGTTGGTCACACAAAGGCATTACAATTCGACCCCAATGAGGATTGTAACATCCCTGTGGACTCTAGAGCCATGAATCTATTAGGGATGGCAACGTATTGCATAGACATCCATGCACCACACTCACATCCCTAATGAAAAGTCCCCCACCAACACATAAAACATGCGCCAAGTGGGTGGAAGGCAAGTGGGTGATGTAGAATTTTGCCTTCAGGTTTGATTTTCTAAGGTGAGGGTATGCAAAATGGGTATTTACACAAGGGGTGAAAATTCACTCCTATACATTTTTCCCTCACTTTAGTGAGCATGAGTATCAATGAGTGTTCAGTAAAGTAGATCGAAGAGTTAAAAATGTATACTTGAATTATCGAGGAAACAAACTGCAATCTAGTGAACTCGAAAGTGCGGGGAAGGAAAAGGACTCCATAGATACTCTCTCCTGAGGAGGTTTGAACAAAAGGATTATGTAGCTCTATGGAACTACAAAGTTGAGCAAAGTACACCAAAGGCCCGCAGACCAACAATGGATAAATCTCACAGGATGCAAGAACTCCATAGGCCCTAGGACCTTCAAAAAAGGCATTCCCCAAAGTAATCTCTCATGAAGGAAGCCTAGTGAAAGGGGACTCCATAGATTCGGACTAGAAAGTAGCTTCATAGGTGCACCTGCAAAGTAACATGTTAATCCGCAAATAAAACACGTTAGAAATAAAAAAGCAGCCACACAGGCAAACAAGCAGACAGTCACGTAGACGGTCAAAAAAGTTAAAAAGATTTGAAAGGGGTCCCTCTGGAACCCTTCAAAAGAAGAGGCGTCCTCTCAAGGGACATGTTTGAAAGTGAAAGAGCATTTTTTCTCAAATCAATTCAACATCAAGGAAAGTGAAAGAGCATTTTTTCTCAAATCAATTCAACATCAAGGAATCCTTTCAAAAGATGTTCACTTCATCAAGGAATTCTAAAGGAAGAAAATTCCCCCTCACGAGGGGAAGGTCGAGGCTTCACCCACAGGAAAAGTTGCTCCCTCCTTGGAGAAAATTTCTTTCTTTGCAAACCCATGATGAAGGAAACACGTTTCTCTAGGGGGTCCTTGTTGAGAATGTGATTTTTGAAAAAGTTTGCAAAGATTTTCAAGAAAAGATTCATTGGCTACGAAATCATTTTTTGAAAATCAAAGTTGACAAGTGGTGATGTTGTTGTACACACAAGGGGAAACACATGAACATTAAAACATTACAACTCAAGCAAAGAAGAGAGAAAGATAACCAAAACTACAAAAAGAGATAAAGACATCGTGAACAAAGGGCACAGGAGCGATCTGATATTTTGTGGTCAGAGTTGCTCATAAATATATATAAGTACAGTAATAGTATATAGATGAACTATCATCAACCCCCTACTATATTAGACCATTGAAGAATGCATGAGAAAACAAAGAAAAAATTTAAAAATTTGGGTCAATATGGAAGGGATGCCTAAATTCCCCCAACACTTTGCATCATCCCCAATTTGTCGAAAATCAATACACATAATAGAGGAAGAATGATGCCACAAATAGAGGAAGTTTCACGAAACATAATCACTCCTAGATCCAACCACCTACAAGGGTAACATGGGTCATCTAGGAACATATAACATAAGCATGGGGTAACACATCACAACAAACACACATCTAATCTAAAGATAAAGAAGAGGCATCCCCCCTAACATTCATTGACCAAGAGGTTGTTTGCTTCTCAATCTAGATCATTATATGGGGAAGTAAAATGAGCCTATTGGTGGAATATTAAGGGGGGAACCCTCCAACCCCCCCTGCAACAAGGGCCAAGGAAGGAGACTCTTCGGGGTCTCCTCCACTCAGTTCTTGTGGAGAAAAGGTTAGTGATTTTGTGAAGATCGTTGACAGGGTCGGGACCTCGTCTAGAGGGTTAAACATGCATTCCACGGGAGTGGCATGCATTGCCTTAACGTGTGAGGGAGACATTGCCCAAGATTCATTGCTTGGATCATCAAGCGACTCGGGAGCAATTACGAACTCAGGGGACGCCAAAGCTTCTTTCATCACAAGGATGGTGCATGCTAATGCAGAACCACCCTTTGAAAAGGGTGGACTCATCTTTCAACACCCATTGCTAGAAGGGCCAACCTCCACCTTCGGCTTCGCTGAGAGATGTGAACTCCCCATGAATGAGGCAAGAGGCACAGAGGACGGTGAGAAAACCATGGTGAACACTACCAAGGTATTCATCATGTCCATGGGCTTTGAGAATGGTGGGATGTTCGGAAGGGGCACCAAGAGAGGAGGCTCAACTAAGGGAGAAATAAACACCTGCACATTTTTAGGGTCAGGAGTATTGGTACTCATAGTAGGAGTCAAAAGAAAGACCAAATTTGATTAAACCAAGGCAGAGGGGATAGGAGACAAGGAGACAATAGGAGGCCCTAAAATAGGGGCAGTTGACTCCCCTTCCTTCCTCTGCAAAGTGGTTTGCTCAGTCGCCAGAGCCTTTCGTCGATGCTTGTGCTCATGCGCAAGGCAACTTTTGTGACTCCAGAAGCTAGAGACCAGAAGCTAAGATGGAACAAAAGGCTCCTGCTCAACCATAGGAGTGTCCATCATGGTCATCTTCGATGGAGGTAGAGACTCCTGGATGAGAGCAGGAGGAAGAGACTAAGAAGAGAATTGAACAACAGCAGGGGCATTCAATTCTAATGCCTTGGTGGTGAGCCTCTTCCCATTCACTACCTTGGGATCAGGAGTAGTAGGAGGTTGCAGAGGCCGTGAAATAGAGTATTTTCCATGGGGACCCTTCCTTCTACTATATCAAATAGGCCTAGGCACCGTGGGCAGAACGGGAATTTTGAATGCAAGACGCTTGGGCTTTCACCAAGCAGGCACCATAGGGTTCTCCTACAAACATGGAGTAGAATTTTATGACACCACAGTAGAGCAAGAGGAAGCGATAGGCTGAAAAATGGAAGAGGAGGAAGAGGAACCTCAAGAACGCTTCTCTTTTTCCCTTCTCCAAGCAAAGGTGGCATCGCTGTCATCTTTCAAACATGCCCTATGCAATATAGCATAGGGAGATGGAGGGTACCTCACTTTAGGTGTTAAGTGACCTCTCTTGTACTTCTCATAGGCTCGATACAAGAGGTCTATCCTAGATGAGAGCAGACCAATGAGTGTAGGCCAAAAGTGACCTAGAGAATAGCTATCACATGCAACCGGTGGTTTATAACCAATGTCATGGATTACATGCACTGAGCCCTCATGGATAAAATTTAGACATTTATGCACAACCGAGGGAACTACATTCATAGCAAGCAACTAGGGGATACCCAGTTTCAGTGCACGGTGTGTTGGCATCTCTCTAGCATGCTGGCATTTGTACGAACAAAAAACATAAAATGTAGTAAAAAAAATTAGAAACCTACTAAACTGCTTGATTAGGGTGTGTGGACACTGATTTTGGGTATCCAAGATGCTCTAGCACTTCTAGGGTTTTTTACCTAAAAGGAGAGAAATGGCCCCAAAATTCTAATGTCTACACTCAAAGTTAATGCAAGGATGGATGCAATATGCCTAAATATGATGTCTAAATGCGACAAATTAATGAAATAAATGACTTATTAATGCAATATCTAAGAAATGCAAGTTGTTTGAAAACACATTATGATATGTAGAATGATAAAATGAATGAAATAAAGAGAAAAATAAAGATGATGAACTAGAACTATGCACCTGAAAACTAATGAAGGGAATAATGGAGATTGCAAAGACCTCTAAAATTCTAGAAAACTTGATTTTTGAGCCTACTGGGACACTTACGCCAAGCTGGGTGACTTAGTCCCAGATCAAGGAAACTGCCCAGAAATTTGTTTCTGCTAGATGGGTATCTGAAACTATAAAAATCTCTAAAAAACCGGTTCAGTGGGACTAAGTCACCACTGTTGGCGACTTAGTCCACTTTGGATTTTCTACAAATCCGAAAGTGGAAACGGAGGTCCACAATCTGCACTTTGTTTTTTGATGGAAACCTAGATCTAAATCTACAAAAACACCTACAAAACAAAGTATAGATTGATTTCTAATGGGGGGTTTTCCTTGGTCAAACCCCTAGTTGGTATTTAAACTTTGAAAGAGATAAAATTTGCATAAAACCCTAGCCCTAAGTGTGTCTAAGACTAGGAAGTTTGAAAATAAGATGCAACCCTATCTTAATGTGCAAGAATAAGATGCATAAATTTATTTAGAACAATGCATGACTCATCCTAAGAGACACTAAATCACATTAGAAATGAATCTAAATGACATGCAAACCTTCCTTAGGCTAAAGATAGAGAGAAAATGGAAGATGGAATCACTTTGAAAACAAGTCTTTAGGCTTGATTTGATGGCTAGTTGCATCTCCTCAACCTAGATTTCTCCATGATTCTCCATAGGCATCCATGATCAACCTTTTGTAATGTAAGATCTTGGACAAGAATTGAGCTTGAAGACCTAGAAAAACCCTTGTTTGCTTCCCTAAAGCTTCAACTTTGTTGTAGATAAACTAATGAAACTTCTTGTGAAAGATATTTGTCTCTTGACTCTTGATTTTTCTTGATGAAAATGACTTAATGTTGTGAAAAATGACCTAAAAGCATGTATTTATAGGCATTAACACTGAATTATTCATTATTTTAACTTCACAGGCTGACATCCATTGGGAATTTGAATTAATCAATGATTTCCCCACTCAAAAGTGGAAAATACCTCAAAAGGGATTAAGTCACCACCCTGGGTGACTTAGTCCCACTAGGGATTTTTGAGGTGGGTTTCACGAAGTTTGAGTAGTTTGAATGTTGCTTGTTGATATTTTTATGATTTTTGAGTGGAATAGGCCTTAAATTCCAAAATCATGAGCATTAGGGGCCTATAAATGTGATTTTTAGGGGGTGATTGATGTAAGGGTGTCTAAAATAGGACCAAATTAATCACAAAATTCCCTCTTTCTTCAAGAGTATACAATTTTTTGTGACACATTAAGCCCCCACTTTAGCACCCATATGAATCTACATGCATATGTAAGATAAAGTACTCTAAACAATAAAATTTACTATAAAAGGATACTCATTCAAAAGACAGGAGAATGAAGCCCCCGATGTAGTTATCTACAAAACTACAACATTAGGAACCGCATCTTGCAACAAAAATTTGTTAATTATCCAGAAATCATTTTTTCCAAATTCTAGGAATCAAATTCAAGGGTAGATATATACCTCCCTTGATTTTCCTTGCTTTGCAGAGGTGGAATCAAGGTAGCAAACTAGCCACATCAAATAAGGAAAATCATATCGTAGGAAATTTCCAAGTTCATGCCACATAACAATAGACAATTGATGATTTCTTGTGTGAAATCATGATTCCAATGCATCAAACGACATCAAAAATGGAGTTCCCTAGCACTTGTTATGGTGTTTTGAATAGAAAGCACTTTATTAGTGAAAAACCTTAATTTGATGTACATAAGAGGAAACAGAATGAAAAGAGTTAAAAGAGGTGCAAGGAGAGTATTGTGTCACTTACTATTTCATTTTACCTTCTTGTAGTGTAAGAGTGATGAGTGAGATGGAAATATGTCGATTAGACAAGATTATAGACCTGCACGATTGGATGTTCTTTGAGACCAGGTGGCACACGACGATTGTCATCACGAGGTGAGTCGATTTTGCTATCTGAGTTATGTGTTTATGTAATTATTTAATGATTTTTATGCATATCTAGGTTAATTTAGGATCTTGGAAAAAAAATTCACAAAGTGTCCCCTTTTTTTGCAAAGTGTCCCATTTATTCGCAAAGTGTCCCTTTTGTTCGCAAAGTGTCCCTTTGTTCACAAAGTGCCCCTTTTGTTCACAAAGTGTCCCATTTTTTCACTAAGTGGCCCACTTTTTCACAAAGTGTATTGTTTCTTCACGAAGTGTTCCAAAAGGGTTATAAAGTGTCTAGGGCCTTTAGTAAATCACACTAGAAGAACTTTAGTACACTTGCATGATGAAAATATAAAAATTGAAGATATTAGATTATTTTTAGAGCATATTTGTGTGATTTTGATAGGTACCCAACCGATCGCAGCAACGACTAGGGGGTTAGACAGTTGAGCTTCTTTAGAGATTTAGTCGGGCCATCACTTTCAGTAGAGGAGACAGAGCACCTTCAGGCCATAGGCATCTATTGGGTGTACCTCATGCCTCCCATGAGGTACCACAATGCTATGGTGATGGCTCTCTACGAGCATTAGGACGCGAATACATGCACATTCCATATGTCAATAGGGGAGATGACGATCACCTTGGAGGACGTATACCATATTCTTTGTGTTTTTATTCAGGGAGAGTGGGTATGTTTCTGGAGAGACTGTACCTTCCATGAATAGAAGGTCGATTTGCAGTATTGTTTGGATGGTCCAGTACATGATTATCGAGTGAGAGGGTGAATTGATCTGCCGATGTTATTATATTCATGAGCACCATTAGTTAGACAGATTATGATGCATACTATAGCACTAGTTCTCGTCCATGATGGGTTGGTAGCGCATCTTGAGGGAAGACTAGTCCATTTGATTTGAGGGATGGAAGAGCATCACACAGTATACCCCTGGGGTCAATGTATCTTGGCACATTTTTATTATGACCTTGGGTGATTTGTATTTCGGGAGGTAGAAAGTATGGTGCACTACACGCTTCTACAAATGTGGTTCCTAGAGCATATTATGTGTGCCAAACCAGTTGGCTTCTCATTTGCTACAACAGTGGGGTATCCTCAAGCTTTCGCCTATCCTCTACGACAATTATGGTAGTATGGTGATTTACATTTTTGGAGAGTATGATTTGACTAACTGGAGGAGGAGGAGATCTTATGGAGACCTTATCAATTGATGCTACAGTGGCCAGATCATAGCAGACAATTGAGGAGATTGTAGTTAGATAGATTTTTGGTTTGCCAACATGATCACATAGTACATCTATTCTACTACGATCGAGTCATGTGGCAATTTGGACAAGTTCAGATACCACCCCGGGCATGATCCTCTCTCACGGTCAATGTGGAGTGCCTGAAGACCAGGTGATATGGTGTGGATCACCCTAGACCATGTGGTCGAGAGTGACTCCGACAACTCAGATCACGACCAGCCTCCAGTCTCTAACATAGACGATGTCGATGCCACAAGGGATTATGAGGAGTGGTGGACGGTGATACGACCAGCACCAATATATCCAATGGATGAGTCAGTAGGAGATGCAGGTCCATTTCCAGATGAGGGAGATGACAGAGAGGATAGGGCTGAGGAGACATGCTACAAGGCTATAGATATATTCACTGATGTCATTGATGATGAAAATGATGAGGATGCAAATTTGAACTATGATGCCCAAGAGGGAGAGGAGGAGGATGAGGAGGAGTGCAAGGAGGATGAGGAGGAGCTACCCTTGAGTAAGAATGATGAGGTAGTAATTAAGGATTAACATGAGTTGCAAGATCCCTCTCCCATTTGTATGACGAGATCACAAGCAGTAGCTGCAGTAGGCACAAGTACTCACAGTCGTGGAGAGGCTAGCACATCCTCCATGCCCCCTACATAGGACGATGTCAAGATTGCTCAGCCTACTAGAGATATAGGTGATGATATGTGATTTTATATATGTACCTTAGTTCTTATGCTCTTTATATATATATATATATATATATATATCATGATGATGTGTACTAATTATGTATTGTTTCTACCTTGCAGGAGTGACGAGAGACTGGCAGGAACTCTACCATTAGGCAGCTGTAGAGATAGTACCAACATCCATTGACGAGGAGGAGATGGACTCAAATTACGTGCCCCCACCTATCATGGAGGAGGATCCAGAGTCACTTAGACCATTCACGAGGCTATAGGCAGCATATGAGAGTGTGAGGAGATGACTCCGCTGAGCTGAGACTGTAGGACAGTCATCCCAGACTCCAGCAGAGGTTGAGAGACTACATGCAAAGATAGTACAACTATACGTAGAGAGGTAGTAGATAGCAGATGAGCATCGGGTGGCCCTTGGATGGATACAGGGCCTACAGTTTGCACTAAGGTTCGGCGGATCGTTGTCACGAT
This sequence comes from Sequoia sempervirens, assembly GCA_007258455.2. NCBI lineage: Eukaryota > Viridiplantae > Streptophyta > Pinopsida > Cupressales > Cupressaceae > Sequoia > Sequoia sempervirens. The sequence continues at coordinate 81,015 of VDFB02325026.1, read as the reverse complement.
CACATATGACCATCTCATGACATCCTGCTATCGGATCACGAGGACCAGAGCCCAAGGGATCTAGTTCTCACAGACCTCAGTGATATTGTATATTGTGATGATACGTACATAAACCTTTGGATATATATATATATATATGAGAATTTAATATTTTATGATTTGTCTTAATGTGTTTGAATGGCAATTTGATTAATTAAATAACTTTTGCAATCTTACTTAATTAATGTCTTCATGATTTAACAAAGTTTATGCGATCTAATTAAAACTTATTATAGTTTCTTTTAGATACGACATGATGATTAAATATGTTATGCTAAATTAAATGTATTAATCATCTAACTTATCATAACAAACAAGGGGAATTTGAATAGTATGAAACCTAAAGTAATTATAAAAATAAATTAAATAATCACTTTAGTGCTCAAGACATACGTAGGATTGGTTTGTCAAGAACAAAGCAACATGAAAGCATGTAGGATATGACCCAATAGCTTTAACAACACTACTTTATCATTCATACTATTCAAAAGGGATTAGACATAATACCAACACAAATGTGCGGCATTGATAGGTTCCTTAAGGGGTGTTCCATTGAGTTTTGTTAAGACATACACAATAGACCCAAAGTTTTTGTCAACTATATATGGTCCTAACCAATTAAGACTAAATTTGCCTCTTTCATTTAGGTCAGCATTGACATTACACTGATTTGCAGATAGAACTAAGTCATCCTTGTGGAATGTGTGAGGGATAATGTTGAGATTGTAATAGCATTGTTTCCTTTTGCAGTAAGCTTGGAGATACTCAAGAGCGTTAATGCATTATTCATTGAGCATTTCAAGCTGGTGTAATCATTCTACCTTATAAGTGTTGTTATCAACAAGACCTTGAAGATCAATCCGTATTGTTGGGATTTCTAACTCCAAGGGCATGATTGCCTCAGTACCATAAACAAGGTTATAAGGCGTGGCTCCAGTGGAGGATCAAACACTTGTGCAATAAGCCCAAAGCGCATAGTGTAATTGTGTGTGCTAGATGATTATTATTAATAGTTTTCTTCAAAAAAAATTCAAGGATTTTATTAGTTGATTCAGATTGACCATTAGATTGTGGGTAATAAGGTGTCGAAAAACAATGTTGGATATTAAAGGTCTCCAAGAATTTATTCACATCATTATTCTTAAATAGTGTTCCATTATCAGAGACTAATGCGGAAGGGAGTCCAAAGCGAGAAATAATGTGCTCTAGGATGAAACGACATATTACCTCAGCTATTGTAGAGCGGAGAGGAATAGCCTCTACCCATTTTGTGAAGTAATCAATTGTAGTGATGATAAATGTATGTCCATCAAAAGATGGTGGTGAGCTTTTTCCAATTATTTCCAGCCCCCATACAAAGAACAACCAAATAGGGATTTGGATACGGAGCTCAGAAGTAGGAGCATGAATAAAATGGCTATGTTCCTGGCATTTGTGACATCACTTAACATAAGCATAACAATATTTTTCCATGTTTTTCTAGTAGTAGCCTATACGAATGAGTTTTTGTGCTAAATTATTTGCTCCATAATGACCTCCATAGTTGCATGCATGAGCTTGCTTGAGTGCCATATTAATTTTGGTATTCTTAAGACATCTAAGTAAAATACCATCAAAGGACCGTCTATATAACACGTCAGCAAGAATTATGTACTTGGTGGCTAATTGTTTTAAATGAGCTCGAGTGTTGTTTGCTATAGGTTTGGGGATGGTACCATCTTTTATATAATTATATATGGCATCATACCATTCACACGAATCATCTTTGGTTGTTGTTAATGTGTCTACAATGGTATCATCGATTGAGGGTTTCAGGATTGGGTGAATAGTGAATATAACATCCTTTGAAGGATTTTGAGGAGATATAAGAGATGCAACACTTGCAATTGCATCCGTGTGTCAATTGTCTTTTTGTGGGATGTTATCAATGGTGAATGAGTCAAATTGTGCCAACAAGGTCATTGTAAGATCATTATATTTTGATAATTTATTATGTTTAGCTTGATAGGCTCCATTTATTTTTTTGATCACTAATTGTGAATCACCAAAGATCTTAATATCTTTAATTCCCATGATTAAAGCAGCACGTAATTCGGCAATTAAGGCCTCATATTCAACAATGTTATTTCTACATAGGAAATGCAATCAATACGACAAGGGAATAGGATTCCTTCGGGTGGAACTAATATCACTTTAGCACCAGAGCATGTTCTACACTTAGACCCATCAAAATATAATTCCCATGTAGAAACCTATGTTGTTAACACACTGTCATCAGGAATAGAATCATTGCCAGGTAGTGCCAAAGGAGAAGGAGTGTCAACTAAGTGGGCAGTCAAGGCTTGACCTTTAATTGCTTTTGGTGAAACAAACATAAGGTCAAACTCAATCAACAACATAACCCATTTAGCTAAGTGTCTTGATAAGTCTGTTTTGTTAAAAATGTTTTTGAGAGGATCAAATTTTTTCATGACCTTTATTTCTACATTTAGTAAATAGTGTCGCAACTTACTAGAAGTGAATACAAGAGCTAAACATTGTTTTTCAATTGGGGTGTATTGTGTTTCATAATTTATTAAAGTTTGACTAATGTAATAAATAGGATGTTCTTTTCCATTGTCATCTTGTTGGGCCAACAATGCTACAAGAGCATGGGTAGATGCAGCTATATAAAGGATCAATGGTTTGTTCAGCATAGCGAGTTGTAAAACGAGCGGAGTTGCAAGGTATTCCTTCAAACTCTCAAAGGCCTATTTACAATCCTCATTCCAATCAAATTGCACATCCTTCTTGAGGAGATGTGTGAAAGGTATCGTTTGATTGACTAAGAAGGCGACAAAATGACGAATGGCTTGAATTCTTCTTTGTAATGTGCACAATTGAGAAATGTTCCTAAGAGGTGGCATGTTTATGATAGCATCAATTTTATTTGTGTCCAACTCAATTCCTTTGTGAGATATGATAAATCCTTAAAAAATTCCACTATCTACTCCAAAGACACACTTTTTCAGATCTAGGTGCATGTTGCATTTACACATTCATTCAAAGATTTGTAAAAGGACATTCACATTGTCTTGTCTTCTTAAGGATTTGGCCAGGATGTCATCAACATAATCTTCCAAGATTTTATGTATGTAATCATGAAATATTAATGTCATTTCTCTTTGATAAGTTGCACCTACATTCTTTAATCAATCCTCATTCCAATCAAATTGCACATCCTTCTTGAGGAGATGTGTGAAAGGTAGCGTTCGATTGACTAAGGAGGTGACAAAATGATGAATGGCTTGAATTCTTCTTTGTAATGTGCACAATTGAGAAATGTTCCTAAGAGGTGGCATGTTTATGATAGCATCAATTTTCTTTGTGTCCAACTCAATGCCTTTGTGAGATATGATAAATCCTAAAAAAAATCCACTATCTACTCCAAAGACACACTTTTTTAGATTTAGGTGCATGTTGCATTTACATATTCATTCAAAGATTTGTCAAAGGACGTTCACATTGTCTTGTCTTGTTAAGTATTTGGCCAAGATGTCATCAAAATAATCTTCCAAGATTTTATGTATGTAATCATGAAATATTAATGTCATTTCTCTTTGATAAGTTGCACCTACATTCTTTAATCAATCCTCATTCCAATAAAATTGCACATCCTTCTTGAGGAGATGTGTGAAAGGTAGTGTTTGATTGACTAAGGAGGCGACAAAATGATGAATGGCTTGAATTCTTCTTTGTAACGTGCACAATTGAGAAATGTTCCTAAGAGGTGGCATGTTTATGATAGCATCAATTTTCTTTGTGTCCAACTCAATGCCTTTGTGAGATATGATAAATCCTTAAAAAATTCCACTATCTACTCCAAAGACACACTTTTTCAGATTTAGGTGCATGTTGCATTTACACATTCATTCAAAGATTTGTAAAAGGACATTCACATTGTCTTGTCTTGTTAAGGATTTGGCCAAGATGTCATCAACATAATCTTCCAAGATTTTATGTATGTAATCATGAAATATTAATGTCATTTCTCTTTGATAAGTTGCACCTGCATTCTTTAATCAATCCTCATTCCAATCAAATTGCACATCCTTCTTGAGGAGATGTGTGAAAGGTAGTGTTTGATTGACTAAGGAGGCGAAAAAATGACGAATGGCTTGAATTCTTCTTTGTAACGTGCACAATTGAGAAATGTTCCTAAGAGGTGGCATGTTTATGATAGCATCAATTTTCTTTGTGTCCAACTCAATGCCTTTGTGAGATATGATAAATCCTAAAAAAATTCCACTATCTACTCCAAAGACACACTTTTTCAGATTTAGGCGCATGTTGCATTTACACATTCATTCAAAGATTTGTAAAAGGACATTCGCATTGTCTTGTCTTGTTAACGATTTGGCCAGGATGTCATCAACATAATCTTCCAAGATTTTATGTATGTAATCATGAAATATTAATGTCATTTCTCTTTGATAAGTTGCACCTGCATTCTTTAATCCAAAAGGCATCATAACCCAACAAAATTTTCCCCAAGTAGTTGTAAATGATGTCTTGTATTGATCTTGTGGGTTGATGAAGATTTGATTATAGCCAGAAAATCCACCCATGAATGACAACAAAGCATGTCCCATAGTTGAATCTACGATAATGTCAATATTAGGAAGGGGAAAATCATCCTTTAAGGAGGCTTTATTCAAGTCATGAAAATTCATACATATCCCAATATGATTATTAGGTTTAGCAGCTATGACAATGCTTGAGATGCAAGGAGAATAATCAATAGGGAAAATAAAACCTGTGTCAAGGATTTTTTCAAGTTTTCCTTTAACATGCAAGGCTATCTTAGGATTCATTTTCCTTATCTTTTGTCGAACAAGCTTAGCATTGTCTGCAAGATCAATGTTATGTGTGACTATCTTTAGGTCTATTCCTGGCATGTCTGAATATTTCCAAGCAAAAATTTCAAGAAAATCATGGAGCAAGGTTGTAGTATCCTCTTGTTCTTCATCATCAAGGCACTTCTTGATCTTAATGACCTTTTATTTATGATCTATGTCCATTGGTACATCAATTGTATCTCTAATGGGAGTGCATTTGAATTAGGAGATTTAGGAGCATACGGTTCCATGCTTGTGTTTGTCTCATTAATATCTTTTTTTTGGTACTTATCATAGCACAGGTAAATTCTCTCTTAGAAGAAGATGGCTTATCATAAGCACCTAACATTTGTTTCAAGGCTTCATCACTTTCAACATACTCCCATGATGGTGGGGAATCCATATCAAGAAATTTGGGATGTTTTAACATAATATTAGTTAGTGGTTTACATGTGATGATGTTGATGTTTAGCGACAGTCGTTGAGTTGCTTTTATTGTCTTAAAAAAGGAATATCCCAAACTAGTCTTTGTCTCTTGTGTATTAGGTTCTATAGGAACTCGAATGCCTTGTTCATTCTTTCCACATCCTTTACCATTATATCCCAATTGTTTCACTAGCTCATATCCCTTCCCATAAAGTCTTTCCATTTCCTTTGGGTTAGGAAGATGTTAATAATCTATCTCATTAAAATTCGTTGTGTATGTTGTATTTTTGTCCAAAGAAGATGAGGTAGATATTTGGGAAGATTATTTTGAATTCTGAGTTGACATAACTGTGTGTTGTGCTTGCTTTTCGTCCTCTTTTCGCATGATTATGTATTCATCCATAAATGAAGGTGTCAATTCTAATGTACCCCAATCATCATCTAGAAATTTAGACACAAGTTCTTCTTCTTGTTTTCTATTCGCAAAGGGTTTGATATGAGATGTTGGAATTAATGTGTTTAGAGTACTTATTTTTCCTTTTTAAAGTTGTAAGTAACTTTTAGGCTCGGGGTCTATTTCAACTTGATAAACTTTTTTGTTAGATACATATTTCATTATTTGATGAAGGTTCGAAGGCATCACATGCATCTCATGAATCCATGGCCTTCCCAAAAGAAGATTGTATGCAAGATCATAGGGCATGACATGAATAGGAGTTTGCAAGGTAGCCACTCTGACTGTTATAGGAAAAGTGATTACACTGAGCAATTGCTTTGTAGTATTGTCAAATCCTCTAATAGATAAGGAATCATGTTTGATTTGTGATTTATCCACACGTAATTGATCTAGGAGCTTTACACTACACACATTAAGGGCAGAGACATTGTCAATAAGGGTTCTTTTGATGCTTGTTGTATTATATTGAGAAATTATCATAAAGGCCTCATTTTGCTTCCTTAATTCTAATGGATGGAGCTCATGTTGATGGAAGGTAATGTTTATGTTAACTTCATTCATTCCTTGTATAAGAGCTACCACATCACTTGCATTTGTACCAGGAGGTACCACTATTTGTTGCAATGTTGTTTGGAGCATTGAATGATAATTTGGTGAATTTTGAAGAAGATCCCAAAGGGATATCTTTGCACCTGAGTATTCTTAAGTTGTTCAATGAGATCATACTCCCTAAGGTGTGAATTTAAGTGAGGAGAACTAGGCAAGATGGAGTTTGGTAAAGGTAAGGATGTTGGATTGGGTTGTTGTGGTTGCGAGATGCTCCCCCCAAATTTTTTTGAAAACTAATTGAAAATTTATTTTTTTCATCATGTGTAGAATAGTGTCTAGTTTCAAAAAATGTAATTTGTTTCACATTTCGATGAATGAGTAAAAATCTATCATAAAACTAGCACATGTTGGTTTTTGACCAAAAAAAGAGGCATTTACAATAGAATTCATGGATCAAAACCTTAACTAAATCAAAATGAAAAAAGAATTATATATTTAGATAGCTAAGAGAGAGGTTAACGCTATCACAATTTTTTTATAAACTTACATTGAAAGACGTGCAAATGAGAAGGGGAGCACGGACAAAAATATGAGGAAATTTGGCAAATCCTGTCAATTAACACGTCTTTTGCATGAAAGGGTTGTCCAAACCTTTGGGTCGGATGCCCAATGCAAAATCCAACCCATTGGTTTGGTACTTCCCAATGCAACCTATTTGGTGCTCACCAAATGGGTTGCTTCATTTGGCTAGCGCCAAATTTGGAGAGTGTCAAATTTGGTGCTTGCCAAATGTAATTCATGACTTTTGGAATGCATTTCTCTAAACTCTTTGATTTTCTCTTTCTCTACTAAGGAAACTATATACATGAAATAAACATTTAAGTATAAGTTGACATTTACATATGTACATTTACTTTCTTATACTTTAAGTTATATTTCATATATATAGGCAGGATGTTTGAGAGTGGTTTTGGATCTGTAGGAGTTATAATGCAAATTCTAGTTTTTGGAAGATTTTAAAAAAATTCAGACTTAGTCAGATTTTAGTAATCAGCATGTCAAATTTTAGTGATCAGGAGGTCAAATTTTAGTAATTAGGAGGTCAAATTTCATCTTTCTCTCTCTATCTCACTCATTTTCATCTCTTATTCTCTAGACCTCTCTCTCTCTCTCACTATCTCCATCCCTTTATTTGACACTCTCTCCCTTGAGCTCAAGAACTACGTCTCTACATGTCCATCTCTCTATCCTTCCCTCTCTAATATTTGTCTCCCTCCCTCCCTCCTTCCCTCTCTACATTTCTCTATCTCCCCTCCCTCTC